>VZRZ01003586.1:884154-976393 GCA_013398175.1 Climacteris rufus
AAAAAGGTTTTCACCTCGCGTTGCTGCAGACAGCCCCTGAGAACAAGGTTTCCTTCAGCATAGTTTTTCTCCAGGTCCTGCTACAATTCTTCCCTCTCCTTTGAAACTATGTCCTCACTGCTCTTCCCTCAGTGGAAAACATCTGCACGCAGCTGCCTGTGGAGGCGACCAGCCCTCCTCCTCGCCCGATCCAGATGTGCTGGCAGGAGCCACGCGACATCCCCGAGCAGGTCCTGGGCTGGGGAAGGTGACTTCTGCAAGCACCAAGGCCACCCAGCTGCTCTTTGAAGTCCCCATGCCATCCTCTCCATCACCTCGCCTGCGCTTCAGAATGTGAAGCTTTCTTGGCTGTAGCATATTAATCTCTCCTCTCATGATCTCACATGTCTTCTGCTTCACATCTCCCACTCACTTCTTTATGGGTCCTTTTGGCTTCTTTGAGGCAGTTTTCTCCTTTGCTGGTCACACGCTTGCAGGATTATCTCCTTCACTGCTCCCTTTCTGCATCTGCCACTCTACAAGTCCCTGTGACACCCACACCCACCAGCACACCGTCACCTCAGCATGCTCAATTACCCACCACATCCCTCAGGGAGCCATTCTCCATATTAACTTTCATATGGATGGACACAAGCTGTCCTTCACAAGTCTTAAACCCGCTTACATCGTCCACTCTTTTCCCTGCTGACAGGACAGGCTCTGACCTGGAGCAGATGATCCTCTTTTTCCCCACTCTGAAGCATTTTCTCCTACTGGTGGTGGCTTCACTGGGAGTCCCTGGCAGCTGGCTTAGTTTGTGCTTCCAACTATTTTGCTGGCAAAAAAAGAGCTGTTGCTGTTGTGTACTGGGGCTGGAGGTGAGAGCTGTGCAGGAGGTGGTGTGGGCAGCGATGCTGCTCTGCTTGCCAAGCAACAGCAAGGCTGTCCAGCTGCAGGTCTGGCTGGGGTCAGCAGGGGAATGCAAGGGTATGGGAAAGCAAAACTGATTAGCTCAACAGAAGCTCTCCTTGCATCAAAGGAAGGAAAATTGCATCTCTCTGGTAGAAAATAGAGGTGACAGGAAAAATCCCATTCCCCATAGAAGAAATACCAAATGCAGCAGGGGATTATTTCAACTGGTTTCACTGGGACTGGCAACATGCAGTAAAAGAGAGCCCATAAATTGTATTTGCCTTATCTTTCATACAGTTGCCATATAAAACACTCTTTTCATTCATCTATGCATATAGTATTGTGTGTCCTCCTAAAAAATGTAGCTGCTTTCCACCACCCAAAGCTGTTGCTATTGATGCACTACAGACACAGGGTTTGGAAGCACAACTCCCACAGCACTGCAGGGCTGTATTAGAGGGTCACCCACTCCAGGGGAGAAGAGCCCACATTTCCCAGGCATAAAAAGGGGATCCCCCAAGACTACAGCACAGAAAGTGCCTAGATGAATGCTGCTGCCAAATGCATGCTCATTTTGAGATGTATCTGTCCTCCTCGCTTTATCAAAGTTCTTCCCGCACGTTTCCCACTTGCATCTGCTCTGAGGCAGAGCAACCACGAGCACTGAGTGTTGGGAGCAAAATTTTTAACTGTTGCTCAGACTAAAAGTACCCCTGACCTCAGTGGCTGAAAGATGCTGACACTCAGGGCTCATCCTCCCCAACACTCACTACCCACATGCAGCAAATCCTCCCCTCTGCTGCCTCCATTCCTGATGAGAAGCAGAGCCACCCCCAGGCAGGCCCATCCAGCCCAGCTGTGATGCAGTGAATTTTGCAGGGCTCCTGCAAACTTTTACATCCATTCTTCCAGGGGAGGGTTGTCACATGGAGGTGAGTCACAGGTGTAGTGCCAGTGGCCTCCCTCCACTGGGGACAGCAGGGTGAGGAGCAGCCTCTTCTTTTCCCAGTGTCTGCTGCGATCCGTGATTCCTGTCATGCACACTGTGTCATTTCCCATGAGTACCTGCCTGTTTCTGCCATCTGCCATGATTTATAGAAAATGGGCAGTGATTAATAGCCCAGTCAATGCCGAGTGAAGCCATTTTCTTTCATTTACCTGCTCCCTGACCTCCCTGCACAGTCCCAGACAGGGGCTGGGAAAGTGTATTAATCATGCACTTAAAATATATTTAAAAGGGGAGATTGGCTGGGAGCTTGGTGGTATTTATGGTGTGATTTTCTACAGAGGATGCAAGCTAATTGCCAGATAAAACAAATGGGCTCTTTGAAATGGAAATGAGTCATTTGGAGGTACTCGATGTTTGGTCCTTGAGTGATGCCCCAAACCCACACTGCTCTCTATCACCTACCTGAGTCCAAGTCCAGTGTCAGCTGGACAGCTCAGACACAAAGGATGGGGGATGATGTACCAGTTCAAAGTGTGATCGTGGTGCTAAGAGGTCTTTGTCACCAGAGAGGTGACTGTTCTCCCACTGTAGCATGGTCACAGCACAAGGGCAGGGGGCTGCAGGAGTATGGAGAGATCCTTCCAGGCTACAGTCCCCCTGAAGCAGTCCTGCAACAAAGAAAGGCTGTTTGGGGGAAAGACCTTGATTTCTTGTGACATAAGCTGGATTCCCAGAGCACGTTTGTCCCCTATCTGGATCCACAATATGAAGAGTCACTAGGCAAGCTCCAAACCACCTCCCCAGACACAAGGCAGGCTCTCCATACCATTTTTTATGAGCTCCAAGCTTCAGAATTGACCCTGGGGCTCCTCATCCCTCAGCAGGACCAGATAACTTCTTGAGGATAAGCACTAGTGTCCCCTGATTCCCCAGTCCCAGAATGGGAGTGTCCATTCACCTCTGACCTTCACAGAGCCATGATGCCACATCTGGGGTGGCACCCTGCAGGATCACAGAATGGATGAGGTTGGAAGGGACCACCTGGTCCAACCTCCCTGCTCAAGCAGGGCCATCCCAGAGCACACAGCACAGAGTTGTGTCCAGACAGCCCTTGCATATCTCCAGGGAGGGAAACTCCACACCCTCTCTGGGCAGCCTGTTCCAGTGGTCGGTCACCCACACGGTAAGGAAGTTCTTCCTCATGTCCAGGTGGGACTTCATTTCCCTTCCTTGTGCTGCAGCCCTGGACTGACCAGCTCTGCGTGGCCCCCCAGAAAATGCTGCAGTGCCATGGGCCCCTAAGGACAGCTGGGGCTGATAGCAATAAAACAAAAAATCCCCCGTCAAGCCGAAAAAAATTATTTAATTATTCTCACCAGCCGGAGACCAAAGGTTTGTTGACAACTTAATTAACTGTGTTTGTAATGAATTTTTGGCCACATGCAACAGACTAACTATCAAAGCAAACATTAATCTCTTTCTATGCACATCAAAGTATTGAGAGCACAATATATTTACATGAGTCTCAGATAAAATTCTTTGCACTAATTCTAACATAATTAAAATTATGTTGGGGCTAAGGTAATTATGCAAGGTGCTTATGTGGCATAACAATATAATACAAGATGGTGCTTATTTTTACCTAGAGTCAATCAGCAAAGTTCTCAAAAAGATGCAATGTCTATTAAGTGCTTTTTCAAGGGAGAGAAAACAGCACCACTTTTAAGCTCAGTTAAGGCATTTTAAATGGCCCACTAAGGCCAGATGAGATAAGCACCTACATTATTTGTATTATCTGAGCTTTTCCCAGCTCAGTCATGAGATATGAGTAAAACTGGTGGGTTTTAAAGGCCCCTTGCAGCATTTCCAGCTGCCTCTGTGCAATCAGTGATGGCTTGCTTTTTCTTTCCTTCAAAGTGCTGATCTGAATTTGATGACTGAGAGGTGGAGCAGAGTGTGTCAACCCATCATTTCCTAAGGGATGCCCTTCCCAAGAACAGAGTGCATAAAAGGAAGAGAGAGAAGAGCAGGAGGAGGGAAAGGGACCTGCCTTCTTTCTGGGGTGAGCTGTGGCAGGACACCTCTTTGCTCTGGAGGGGGAGACACTATGGCACAAGACAAAAGTGGTTTTCCCAGATATCCCCATGGCTGTAGAAACTACCTGGCCACAGTGAGCTCAGCTGCAGATGTCACCAAACAATTCCCTGCAGTGCAGCATGCCAAGTAAGCCCGCGAGTGAGAAAATGACCAAAAGGCAAGGTCATTGCCAGGTCCCACCTGCCATCTGTGCTGAGAGTCACTTCTACTGTCACAGGAGGTGACCTAGTTTCCAGAAGCAGGTCCCAAAGATGTTACCCTGCATCCCCCACCGCATCCTCCTGTCCCTGGGACCAGCACACCTGCGCTGCTGTGACCCGGGGCCTCATGGTGTGGGCCGTGCGGAGAGTCCATGGTGACCCAGAAAATCCTTCAGCTGATGAGCTGAGAAGGCAAGTTGTCTGGCTAAAAAAAAAAAAAAAGCTACCTTAGATCTGCATCACAGAACTGCAGAGACATGGCTCCAGAGGTCCCTGACTTCCTTCATCCCTGATGTGCTTGTGCATGTCTGCCTGATGCTCAGACCTGTCAGGATGAATCTCCAGTCCTGGAGATGAACACCTTGTCACTTCATGCTGGCACTCCCATTAGGAAGTTTTTAACTCTTCCTCACTGCTGTGTGAGCCTCATGCCCTGCCCACCAGTGATGGGCAGAGATGGAAACCCTGATGGGTGCAGTAGCCTCGTGGACCTCGTGGGCGTCTCCCAGGATGTCCACCTGGCACCTAACCCCACTCCTGATCCACAACGAGGAGGCTCCCCTCTGTGTGGGTTGTACTGGGCTGGAGCCTTTAGCAGCTGTTAAAACTGCCCATTCCTGACAAAACATGGAGCTCAGGTCCCTCCTTGCCCACCACACTGGGCAAACCAGCAGCAAGGCCACAGGGACTTGTGCTACAGCACCACTCAGTAGCTGCACCCAGTCCCAACGCCATCCCCACCGCAGATGTCAGGGCGTATGGTCCAGTTTTGCCAGCTACTAAAATCAGCTCCTTTCCATAGCCTTTGGAGACATTTGCTGGAGCAAATGCTACCTTTGAACAGATTTCTGCCTAGGTTTCACTTCATTAATCAAATCATTTCTTGACACAAAGCACAGAGGACTTGCTGGAGGTGCAAGGCCAAAAAGTGGGGTCATGCTGAGTGGCTCGGAGGGGCTGCCCAGTGGCATTCCCACAGACACACAGCTTTGAGGAAATTGTTAGGCTTTTGGCTTCATTTGAAGACTTTAAAAAGTTTAACATGTAAGTTTGGAGCAAGAAAAAAATTCCTCCAGTATCAGCTAGTGTTACTATCCACAAAACAGCTACGTTTACAACAAGAAAAAGAGAGCAGCATCACATCTCAAGGTCCTCAAAAGGTGAAAGAGCTATAGAGAGACTATCTGGATTTCTTCCATGGTGGTGGGGGTTAGCCTGAAGTTACTCAGGAGACAAGCCCTGCTGTTTGGCCATATGAATAACCAACCAGCTAATTGTCCTGATGAATCTGAGGCTGGGATGGAGGAACACCTGGTCATTAAATGTGTGTGCAGGAGAGAGCTATAAGAGCCTTTCCTCTCTCTGTCTCTCTGGCCAAACAGTTTTGGCTTTTGTTCAGCCTTCGGGCAGATGAAGCCAAGCCCGAACACTCGGCAGGCTCCAGTGCAGTGCTGCTCCTCAATGCCCAATTGCCCAAAAGACAACTCCCACGTTCCTCAAGTTTCTGAGCAGCTTTATGTTTGGGGGTTTTTTTAAACCTTCATAGCTCCTGCAGGATTACTGCTTGGCTTAACCTCTGGCAGAACTGACCGAGGTTTTGGGAACTGGAAAGATTTTAGGGCTTTGTCCTTGGCCTGTCAGCAGAGGCCAGGACCTTTATATTCCTGTCACCTTCCAGCCAGAGAATTGCTGGGGGTGGTCTTTAGTAGCAGCCTGCAGAGAGAGGAGAGGAGCAGTGTGCAGGTGTTACCCTCAACATCTGGAGCAGCTGAGATAAAAATACAGCTGGGGAGGGAGGCAAGTTTTGAAGCACAGGGTAAACCAGAAAACAATAACTAGGGCAGTGGCAGGCTACAGACTGCTATATTCTGCCCAGGGGTCTCAACAAAAACGTGTAGTAATTTCCATCAGTTGTCCAAAGACATTTGTGACAGCTGTTTAGCACACTGCTTTTTAGCTGCTTGCTAAAGGGAGTGTGGTCTGGGTGCCCTTCCTGTGGTATCTGACCAGCTCCACATAGTTTTTAGGTTTTTTATCCTGAAAAAACTCTCTTGAGATTAGGGGGCATTAGCCCCATTTTAGTGGTAGGAAACAGACAGAGCTCAGGTGTTTAAAGGGTTTTTAATGCCGGCATAGAGGAAGTTATTCAATATTGGTGGAAAAGGTGCATGGACAGCCCTCTGTATTTTAAGAAGTTATAATAACCACAAAATTTGGATCAGCACATGGAGAGGGTTAATTTAAAGGCTATACTTGTAATCTTTTCAATATTACCTTTTCAAGTTGATAATAATAAAGATCGGGAATTAAACGGACTACTGCCTTTTTCCCACTGTCTAGCAGGGGAGTGATCTGAAAATCTGGCAGGAGAAGGGCTTGTAAGAAAATGAAATTAAAGGAAAAATAAATTGATGAACACTTTCCACTTCATAGCTACAAAGACTTTTGGCCTTTTCTCAGAATAAAACAATAATCTCATGTTATTCCCAAATTATCACTCTCATCACCCTGAAAGTCATGGGATTTGTTTATTTGACTAAAAAGTACAAAATTGCAAACTAGGGGAGAAGAAGGTCTGGTTGCAGCCTCTACACCAGCTCCTGCTAACAAGCTGCCCCCTTTTAGGCCATACATGGAGAAAAGGGGTCAGGGTGGCCTTCCCAACAAGGACGGACCAGATGCTGGATCCCTGGGTCACAAGCAAATTCCCAGGGCAGCAACCAGCCTTCTGCAGGCTCTGAGGGTGCCCTGGACCTCCTTACCTCCAGCCTTCCCCAGGGACAGAAACTGCTGATGGCACCAAAATCTGCCATGGGGCCAGAAGGGATCTTGATGGGGTGAGAGCGACACTAGGGCTTTTCCTTCCAGCTGAATCAGACCTAAAACTTTTTTGCCTGCTGCAGAACAAAAGTATGAATCGTTATTCACAATGCCTTAAGCCCCTTGTGGTGAGCAAGCAGACCTAAGGCTAGTCCTTGTTGCAGGGAGGGAAAGCCCCGCAGCCCCGCTCCGGGATGCGCCCAGCGACAGCAGGTGGAGCTGCGCGATCGCGAGTGGGACCCGGGCTGAGGGAAGAGACCTTGGGGTCTTAAGGAGAGCTGGGAAGTTTCAGCTCCACGCAGCCTTTTGAAGCTCCACTTCCTTGCCACAAGTTAAGAAAGGGAAAGGTTTGTTTCAAAAGGAGGCTGGCAGAGCCTGCTGTTTTTTGCAGGAAAGACGGATGCTGTGAAGTTGGGATGTGGTGTTCAGCTCCCAGCCCCACTGCCAACATAGGCTTCATCTGCAGCCTTCCCCTACATCACTCAGGGAGACACCATTTTCCAGGGAAATTAGGCAATTGCCAAGCAAATGGACTGTGGGGCATCCCAGCTCCTACTCCCCTGCTTCCACTGGCAACCCCCCAGGATACCCACCATCCTAACAGCTGCTGCAAAATCTTTCAGAGGTAGTTAACAATGTCCTTCTACCAAAAGGTAGAACCACAGCTTACCTAGGGAATTTGGGGATTCCTGGGGCTGTCCCCCAGGGGCTGAACCCCCTGAACGAAAAACTCTGCTGCTAAGCCACAGCAGGTGCCCCAGTGGCCCCCAGCGGTGCTCCTTTAGACATGTTGCTTTGGTAAGTTATAAAACTCCCTTACAAAGTAAGTGATTACAATTAACTGAAGTTTTATAGCTGTGGAGTGCTCTTTAATGGTGTTTGGGTCACAGGGAAGAGTGAAGAGGGAGATTGATGTAAGTGTGCCAGGGCCAGCAAGGCCAGGCTGACCTTGCAATAGATTCATTCATCCCCCACCACATGCTCAGCACATCAATATGCAGGCTGTGAGAAATTTTATAGTAGAAATAAAGCAATAACCGAAGTGTAATAAGCTCACACACAGCCCTCCTTAGCTTAATTTTTAACTGTGAGAGTGACAATCAACCAACAGAATAAAACATCTCTGGAGAGCAGGTGGATTTGACATCCTCAACTGATCAGACCCGTGTCCTCATGTGGGATTTTTTAGGGGTTACAAACTCACTTTCTGGGGCAGGCCTGGCTGACACCCCAGCATCTGACATGGGCATACCTAAGAGATTTTTTAAAGAAATCCATTTAAAGACAAGCTGTATGCATTCCATTAGATTTAACTCTCTGCTTCTGCAATAACTGCAGTGCAGTTACGTGTACACTATGCTGAGCTATCACACCAGCCTAAGAGTCTCAGCACAGGGCTGGAGCCCACCCTGAACTATCACAGCAGCCCTACACACCCTGGCAAGTTTGGATGAAGCTGTTCTGCAGGCCAGGCCCAGGCTATCCCAATTATCATCTAATTTATGGGCTCAAGGCAGCCTAAACAGGAGGAGTTTTTGGCTCAGGGCACATGTAAGCCAACATATGACTGCAATGGCTGCTTCTTCCTTTCATATCTCTGGAGTGCTTCTGCCACACAGCAACAGTAGGGAACTGGCTGTTTTCTCCACGAGCATTACCACAGCCTAACACTGCACGAAACACGTAGGAAGAAAAATAAAAGCATGTTCTAACCATGTTGCAGCTATTGTTCTTTCACAGGATTTTCATCTCCTGGCAATTTCTGAGGGAGTTGAAGTCTTTGTGGTTTCTTGCATTTGGGGGGAAAAGAAGATCAAAGCACAACACCCTCTGAGATCTGGCCTGGGTGACACTGTCCCCAGATGACTTGGTGGCGTGTGACATTGTATCCTGCAAAACAGGCTTTAGCGAGGCAAGATACATGAGCAGCTCAGTGCTGGCTGCCCCTCCATGGGGCTGAGCAGCAGGACGAGGTGGGTAGAGGCACCTGAGCTCTGCACAGGGTGTGGTGGATGAGACAGCTTTGTCCTGGGTAAGGGCAGCACAATGTCCTATAGAGCCCATCCTTTGAGACTTCTACCCTGCTGTATCCCAGTACCATTTGCCCTGGGACAGGCAGTCTCTTCACACCCCAGGTCAGCTCTCACTCACCAAGAAAGAGAGATTAAAGGAAGTTTCTTGAAGGAGAACAGCCTAGAAGGGCTCTCAGCATGGGTGTCTCGCAGTGTCCTGCCTGCCTCCACAAGCTATAGGCATCCAGCCCCTGCACTTCCAGCACACTTCCCTGCAAGGCCCCAAGCAACCTGACCTAAGATCAAAGTGAGCCCTGAATAGAGATGGGAATTGGACCAGAGACCTCCTGAGGCCCTTCCAGCCTGATTTACTCTTCAATGCTACCTTGTGTGCCATAGGAGGTCATCCCAGGCCACCACTACCTCTTCCTATGCACTTGCCATAAAGGCTAAACCACTTGGTGCTCCAAACCTTGACACAGATGCTCTGCAGGCAGATTTCTCCTGATATTTGGCTTATCCCTTCTGCTAGCTCAGCTGGTACAGATCACTGTCTGAGCTGGCACAGGATCTAGAAGAGCCCATGCATCATAGCTGACTCAAGCCCAGCCTTCCCAGGATTTCTTCTATTTGTGCCAAACCAGAACAAACCCACATGTCCCAGAAACATTTTGCTATAATTGACCAAGATGATGCAGAAAATCCAGGGCTTAACTCCTGAACCCCTGTTAAGTTTGCAAAGCTGAAGCCTGAGGGAACAGACATTAAAACACTTCATACAGCAGCCTCAAGAGGCAAAGCAGAACTTTGAGCCTGGGAACTTTGATCACTTTGGTAAACAAGCAGGCAGGGATTGGGAGACTGGAGAAAGACTCCTCTAACATCCTGGTCCACTCATAAAATGAAAGAATAGGCTGTACTTTTAAGACCTTTGCATGTTTTATGACATTATTGTCTGTAAACCTTCTTCGTTTCCTTAGTAATCAGAAAACCGACACCTTTAATAGAAAACGCAGTGTACTCGCCACAAGAGCAGAGAATGAAAATTGGTCTCCTATGCAAATAGTTCAATTATGAT
Source organism: Climacteris rufus (assembly GCA_013398175.1). NCBI lineage: Eukaryota > Metazoa > Chordata > Aves > Passeriformes > Climacteridae > Climacteris > Climacteris rufus. The sequence goes on from VZRZ01003586.1 coordinate 894,202, forward strand.
CAAGCACAAACACTGAAAAAGGTCAGGTTCTCAAAAGAATATGTGTTGACATTATAAATAAGGAACTGGGAAGCAGGAACAATATGACAGCTTTACTACTTGGAAGCTGTGACTGGCGCAGGTAAACTGCAGTTTCATAAGGGGGCTCAAGGTGGGACAAACCCCCAGTGGTGGCACTATGCTGCTTTTTTTTGCTTTTTTTTCCTCTTTTTTTCTTTTTTCCTTTTTATTTTTTTCTTTTACTCTTTTTTTTTTCATTTTTTTCTTTTTTTCATTTTTTCTTTTTTTGTGAAAAACTGCAAAAAAGCTTATTCTTTTCCACAAAATCATGAGGCTAACCTCGATAGAAGTTGGCAGGGTTTCTTATTTCTATTTCTCCTGGGTGTTTGCTTAGTTGACCTGAAATCAGCACAAACAGCTCTGAAGAAAGCAGAATTTGTCACTTAAACTCTTTACTGAAGATAAAATAGTATCTAAGATAGGTCCACATCCTCGGGGATAAGGAGAAATAAGTTCCTTGTAACTTTTTTTTTAACTCCTTTTGGTCCCCAGACATGCATTGTTAGTACAGTCTGGCTTTAAGTAATTTTTTTGGAGTAACAAAATCAAAACCATTAAATATTTTACTATTTATAAGTAATCTGTTACAGGCAAGTAATGGAGTGCTACTATAGCTTTGAATTAATGTATAACTTAAATAATGGCTAGCCTAGTGCTGGTTTACATCCAGGAAGGCTTTAGGCAAAAGCAGGGCCTGATGTGGGTGGTTGAGTAATACAATATAAAGAAAGTCCAATATAAGAAGGAAAGCAAGAATAGACAATTCTAAATATGAGACAGGAAATCCATAAAGAAACATAAGAAAGCTTGCTATAAGCAAAAGCAAAAATTTCCCTCTGTCACCTCCCAGGAGGAGCTGCAAGTTTTGAGGGCAGCAGACTGAGCTGAGTGCACAACGCAGCTCCCAACTCCCAGCTGCAGGAAGAGATCGAGACTAGAGATGATCTGCCACAAATACCATGTAGGTATAAAGCATTAATCTCAAGAAATATTAAAATGAGGTGGAGTGCCCAGCAAGGTGGAGTGTCTTAGCTGCTCTACCCCTCTGAGTGCAAGATGGGCACTCTCCCAAGCTATCCATGCACACTCTAACACACCTCTTGGAGGGGATGCTCCCAGGCAGAAAGCAGCACCCATGTTCCCCCAGCTCATCATCCATGCTCAGCTCCTCAAAAGACATTGTTGGAGAGATCTTTCAGGAATGTTGTACCTGGGATAACTTATCCTGAGGAAAGCAGCAAAACACCTCGCAGGGGACATGGAGGTCCCTGTCCAGGGACCACCTGTCCCACCTGCCCCTGCCCAACAGGCGGTATGCTGACAGCTCTTCATGGTTCAATATGCATTTCAAAGCAAGACAGGTAGGGATTACACATGATTTATTTTATCAGCTTGCTTTCAAACTACATTAGCAATGTATTTTCCAAACACCTTTGCAACCATTTTACAGGCAGAAAACCTGAAAGACAGAGAAACCAAGAATCTTCACTTTTGATGTACTAAGTTGGATATGTTCACTGATTTCAGTGTTTCTTTGGGAAAAATCCATGTGAGGAGAAACTGTGTGTAACCAGTATCAAGTGACAAAAGGAGCCCACACGAGTTGGTGCCTCTAACTCCTGAATCAACTCCCCTACCCCCAATTAATCAGCATAATCGCCATTTCCAGCTCACTAAAATCACATTAAGTATTGCAAACTTTCCTGAGCACTCCCAAAGCTGAACATAATTTCCACTTCCAAACAAACACAACCAGACACACAGTGCCTCCTGCCTAAGGCCAAGCTACCAGTAAGATTGTTCTTGTATGTGCCCTAAACAGTTCATAGTATTTTAAACTACAGGAGAGTTTTCACCCAGATGTGTCCCTGCTCCCAAATGCATGTTCAGCTGGTAGCTTGGAGTGACTGCACAGGTAAAAGGACACAGAGCCATATGCCAGCAAGGCTCTGAGCCTGCCTCCTCTCCCCACACACTGCTGAGGCTTCAGCTCTCCCCTCAGCAGCATCTGGCATGTTGGATCAGACTGGTTCTTCACCCAGATGCAAATGTCAGAAAGGGAGGGAGCACACACAGGCCAAAACTGACCAAAATGTTGTGGAAATGTAGGGTGGTGGGACATATCTGTGAATGTAGGAAATTTCAAGCACTGAAAATACCCAGAAGAAGAAGAGGGATGGACTGCAGAGCTAATAGAGTACCTTTTCTTCTCAGAGTCTAAAGGAAAGCAAACAGTCACACAATCAATCCTGCTCCAGGTGAAAGAAGGATTAGGGGCTACTTCCAAGAGGAAAGACCCACCAGTAAATTCACAGAGATTCCGCAAGAATCACAGAGCAGGATCTAGATGACAGGACTCAGACTCAATGATCTTTGAGGGTCCCATCCAACTCAGGATATTCTCTGACTGACAGCAGTTGTTTACTATGGGCTCATACAAACTTCAGCAGGGCTCTGTTTACTTCTCCTCCCTTCCTAATGTTACCTAACACTGCTGTGCAGCATTCAGCAGCTGCAATTCCAGATCCCTGGAGGTGGCTGCACACCAGCAGGGTGAATGTCTGCACACAGCACATTAAATGCATACTTTCCTGTCTATGCATTAACCACTGCTCCAGGCTGGCTGCAGAACCACATCTGTGTGACACTCAGTGCCAGTGCTGCACAGCCATTTGAGAGGCTTGAGTGAAGAAAAGCACAGATGTTTTCCAAAATCCTTCAGGACATTCTGAGTGTCACCAGCAGCTGGGCAAGCTTTCCCATGGTAACATCACAGCAGACAGTAATGCAGAAGTAAAGAAAGAGTTGGGGCCTGAGATGAGCTGCCAGCATTCCAGCAAGAAATGTTATTTCAAAAAGGAGCATAAATGCAGATGCTATTTCTGAGCAGAGCAGAATCCTTCCCCATCAATTCTTTACAAACAGCTTGAATTTTATACTGTCTCTCCCATAAGACATGAAGTTATTTGTCTGTGTGATTTTTGCTACTGTCACAATATTCTCATAAGAAAAACAATATGAATGGCAGGCTTAGGTGCCTCTTGCACCCAGGCCTCCCTGTCTGACTGCAGTCACTTGGTCTCCACGTGTGGTGGGAGATCCATAGTCCATGGTGGGCCCTCTGCCACACAGAGCAGTGGGGGTGCTGGAGTCAGGATCCAGCTGGGAAGCCCAGGGAGGGGAACCTGTTGCATGTGCATTATAGTCGCAGGTGCTCACAGCAGCAAAGCCATTCTGCAAATGCTAATGTTGTTTTCTCACATCCTGCCTCTCCATCACAAAAAGACAAAGGCTTGCCAAGATCAATGTGCTTGCTGAAATGAACCAAGACCTCAAAAAACTTCCCTCCAGCCACACAATACCGAGGACCAAAGTGACCCCTCTCAAACAGGTCTTCAGCGTTCCAAGGAATGTGCAATATTTTGCCACATCATTTGAACAAGTTTGTTTCAAGAGGTGTGCAGAGGAAGGAGGGGCAGGTACTAATGAGCTTCACTCTTTGCATGAAGAGGTGCAATTAAAGAATGAAAGCTAAAGTATATCTCCATATGTGCCATATATTAACACAGTATTTTTGAAAGCTCTGAGGTTGTGTCCATAGGAAAAAAACATACTTTGTTAACACAGCTTCTTTCCAACTAAGAAAAAAACTATCATAGCAAGTCAGTGCAGAAGCAAGCCTTTTGTTTGTTTCTTTTTTACAATTAAGCCTGTCTTGGAAACAAACAAAAAGGGGAGATTGGCTGGATTTTTGGCAGAGTAACATAGAGAACTCAGAGCAACACATTGCACCTGAAAGTCACTTTTTCTGTCTCTGTGTTTTTCTTTCCTCCTCCTTCAACTGCTCTATCAAGCCCTATATATAACATCATAATACATATATTCATGCTTTTATTCTACGTATTCTGCTAGAACCTAGGAGTCCTCCATCACAGGCAGTGTCCTCACTGGGATCAGTGCTGTGGAAATGCACAAACCAGTTCCTGATCACATTTGAGGTAAAAGCTATCCATCATGAAAAGCTCTGGAGGGCCACTCCAGTTCCTGCAGAGCACTGTCAGAAATAACCTGTGTTCCTTATCTCTAATCCGTGAGATCCATAGGCAGAGCACACAGGTCCAGCCAGCAGAGCTGCTTTCCTGGCCATGCCACGTCTCTCTGAGGTTTGGTCCACTGTCCAAAGTGCTTCTACTCTCTGTTTTAATTGAGAAAAATGCAGAGAGCGCCTCAGGCTCTGTTTGTACCAACCTGCAAAGCAATTCAGTTATAGTTTAACTCCTGCTTGAAAACGAGGTCAAGAGGTGAAGCCTAAAAGCCAAGGAGAAGTCCTTCAACAGGCATGTAGTTATTGGGCGCCCCACATAAAATCAGCTATGCCATCTCTAAGCACAACCTTATGATTCATCACGTGCACAAGCCTTTGAAATCTGTTGAAGACAGCTATTGTCCCTGGAAATACCAGCTAAATTGTGTGAGAACGTGATGACTTTTGTTGTATTCATCAGGTGCTTTCTCCTGCCAGATGTGGCACTGGGCAGCCCATATTTTGACCCCTAAGAAGCTGGCAAGTCAAATCTTCGAAGGATCTGTATGCCCTCAGCTCAAAGATATCAGTTGTTTTCACTCTGCCAGGGCTTTTGGGGCTCTAAAAAGCTTCTCAAGCATCCAAGTTACAACTTTAGACCGTGCAACATCTCTCTATTCTCTACAAGCAGGGAAAGCCCTGTTGCTTCACACAGGTTTCAGAACACACCATTTACCCTGAAAAGCACAGAAGATATCAGACAAACAAGAACTTAAGCGGAGAGGCATTGGGAATCTGATCTTGCTAAAAAGGAAAGGCACCATGAGTGGCATTTGCTAAAACAGGGCAGTGTCCAGAGAAAAGCACAATGCCCACTACAGTGCAAGTGACCTGGGTACAAGTGGGGCGAGAAGATGTGGTAATACTTCCACAGGACACTGTCCAGCAAGGGACATGTGCTGTCCTCCTTCGGCTATAGCTAACAAGGGGACATCGAAAATGCTGAAGCTGTGAGAGTCCAGGCTTCATCTTTTATCTGATCTCAAACTTCTGTCACCTCAGTATCTTAACACAATCTCAAGCTTCTCTTGGTAAACAGAGCAGCAATGGTATGTGCTAACTCTTTCCATTTGCCCTTTGTATTTCCCAGGGTTGCAGGCAATTTCCCATTCAGCAAGGCTGAGGAGGCTCCCCTGAGGATATCACCAAGCAGAGCATATTTTTCTCTCTCTCTTTGCCTGTGGTGATGGTTCTGCCCTGCCCTGCCCTTCCCATCTCTCAGCCCAGTTATACAAATCAGACAATCTCCAGTCTGACCCTGCTCTGCCTCCCCTTTCCCCCTGCACATTACCTTTCAGAATTCGCCATGACACAACAAAAGTGCATGTCTCCAGAAAAACTCTGAGCCTGACCCACACCTGCCCATGGATCCTTCTCAGAATCCATTTTCAGAGCTGGGTGTGGATATTTCAGTAGGCTTACAGTGTTCATGTGGCCTGCACCCACAAGATTGCAGAATGAGCCCACAATCCTTTCTGTTTCCTGAGATCCATGGAAAATAATGGGGATTTGACAATTACAACTGGATTGTTTACAAGATACTTCTACATCTTTGAAGAACTATTGAACTTGGGAATTAGCTGTCATTCTAAATAACATGTAACTGGAAGATTTCTCTATCCACCCATCTCCAAACATCTGGGCAGATCTTCAGCTGATGTAAATCCATGTAGCTGTGCTCAGTTACTCCAGCTGAGAATCTGGCACATGTCTTATAGTTCTTCCAATATTAAAAACACATTCTCTTTTTATGTGAGAGCAAATATTTATGTGATGTTCTTTGCACAACTTTGCTTTTTTTGGTGCAGATTAATGTCCCCCAAAGAGATGGGTAAGTAAAATGGTTGCAGCACTCAAGCTTTATTCAGCCCTAGAGTTCTCTGTTTCTTCTGATTCTTGTTTGCATCATTGTTTTAATGATGTGAAGGGTACATGAAAAAGCCATGTATGGGAAAGGAACTGATGAAAGACCAAAAGCTGTTTACAGATGAAATGCAAAGTACTTAATGGGATTAATACCAGCAGAGCCAAATATGGCCAGTTGAGTTAAATGGGTGCCATTCTTGAGAAAAGCAGATTTTGTGCATTTCTAAATCTCATGTGCCAGGTCACTGCATTGGAATATATATCCACTACCACTGAGATAGTAGATATATGCTCTTTTACATCAGAGGATGAACTGGCCTCTTATCTATATATGGAAATGCATTCATCTCCCTGAGATTACGCCACAAATTTGTCTTTAGACTTAGGTCCCATGAAATTGAATTTAAAAGCTCTATGTCACTGTAATATCCCAGTTGTTCTAAGGATAAGATCCAAGCTCTAATGGTCTTCTGCAGCATCCCTGCCCCATAGTCATGTGGGAGTCTGGGGAATTTTTTTTCCCCTGGCTGCAAACCTCTCCATCAGAAGACTTTTCTCCTGATTTCCACTGCTTTTTACATTATTTGATGGCCATCCCTTGAATACTAGGGCAGACTTGCTTGATGACTTCTGAATCTTGACTGCAGTTCATCACTGTTTTTCACAACGGTTGCTGAAACAGCTGCATGTTAACTACTACATAAATCTCCTATTTCCCCCCAAACACAGACAGTTTGGAATCTTCTTCAGTGCAACTATAGAGTTTTCCCTTCCCATCAGTCACACTAGATAAGTTATTAAAAACAGTGCTTTTAATAAATCCCAGAAAGCTATGTATTTCCTGTACATGCCTGGCTAGCAAGAAAAGGCTCCTTTTCAGCAGTGCCACATGCAAATCTTCCATCATCTGCCAAGAAAAATATACCTGTACTCGAAGCATCAGAAATGAGTGAATTAAAAGAAGAACCTGTGCGTATTTCCTTTACCAGCCAATCTCCAGCTGCTTCAGAAAATTTACTAAGAATGAGATTTCTATGCATTCTTAAAGCCCACAGGATTCCTCTGTCAGCATTAGAAAAAAATCTTATTGCAAAACCCCCTCCATCTTGTCTGCCTACAGAATGAGCTGGCTAAGAAACGCAGTTTGCTTGGTCTGTCACAACATCTGGAAGTCATATTGACACATCCAAGGAAATGAGAGCGGGAGACCAGCAAGTTATGGACAGAACAAACGTGTCTGGCAGACCCTCTCCCAGACACAACATTATCATGAAGGGAGATAAATGGAGCCCAACAGGGAAATGCAGGTGCAAGAACGGGCTAACACAGATACACTCACTTTCGTCATGTCAAAGTCCCAACTTAAATTAGTGTTCAGAAGAAGAGATGAAAATTTAGACTAATCAATACATTCATGTCTGTGCAGGAGGTTAAGGGAGATACAGAAAAATTCTGTTAGAAAGAATTAGTAAGGCAATAACTCCTCAGCTTTGTTTTCAGCTCATCAACACAGTTAAAGAACAGTCCAATGAACTGACAGCCTTAACTCTGCTTGTAGCCATGGTTGCCCTGAAGTTACTGGTGACTGCATCATGCCTTGCAAATAAAGTTCTGTTTGTACATGGTGTTTCTTCCATAGGGGCTACTGACTGGCAGAATTTCCATCTTTTCAAGCTGCCTCTTTTCCTAGTTCAGCATCATGCCATGCAAAGTGAGATCCCCCAACTTGACCATCATCATAATGCATCACAGCACCAGCATGAACTGCAGTTCTCACTTGATGTTATTCTGTATTACATCTGTTAGGTCATCTTTTTGCTCTTCCCTTACCCACCAACACTGTAACCCTGATGTAGGAGGCTGCTGCATTTGTCAGGAATGATTTGTCTTTAGTGAAGCCACGTTGGCTGTCACCAATCACCTCCTTACTTTCCACATGCCTTAGCCTAGTTTTCTGGTGGATTTGCTCAATGATCTTGCCAGGAACAGAGGTGAAACTGACTGGCCCGTAGTTTCTTGGGTCTTCCTTTTTTTTCCTTTTTAAGATTGGGGATTACATTTCCCCTTGGGAAGTGGGAACTTCACTGAACTGCCACGACACCTCAAATAAGATGGATAGTGGCTTAGCAACTTCATCTACCCATTCCCTCAGAATATGCAGATGTGTCTAATCAGGTCCCATGGATTTGTGCACTCTAAGTCACTAATGTGAGCACCAGGTTGATTGTAGGGCATTTGTCTTCTGGCTAAATGTGGTTTGGGGTTCAAGTTATTTATCAACAGCTTTTAGGGTACTGGACACAAAATTTGACTGAAGTGATGGCATGCAAATTTGGGATTAAGGATCAGATCCTGCTCTGGAAATGCTGTCTGAATTAGACTGAAGAGCAGCATTTGGACAGGGGAAGACCCATCCCCGATGCAGACTTCCCTTGGAAAATGCACAACATTAAAGTGATTAATTTACAGTGCAAAGTTTCTCCTCCCTACAGCTGCAATCACAGAATAGGAAAGTACCTAATTTGTATAGGTCTTATGGAAAACTTATTATTGTTTGTAAAGAGTCCATATCAGCTCCTTGAAGCCGGACAGGCAGCCTGGCTGTGGTGCAGACAAGTGGCACTGCCCATCTCTGTGTTTACTGATCCCATATTTTGCAAAGACTGCTATGTTTTAGGTAGGGAATAATTTAAATTTTTCATACCCAGAGGAAGCAAGGAGCTATTGTAAAGGCAGATCTGAGCCTCCAGCACATGGCCCAAATTGCAAACTGCAGAAATTCTAAAGACATTGCTCCATGCCAGTTACCTATGTCTAGTTATTGCACTCAATTCAGGTCACATTTCAGGAGCCCACCTCAAGCTGAATGAGTGTCAGAAATTCAGCCTATACACTCAGGGGGTCAAAGAGCAAATACTACATAAAATACAATAAATTCCTTCGGTCAGATGGGGAACAGGTTGGTCTTGATTTGACACAAACTGTTTTGGAGCCTTGTTGCAAACATTGTAGTTTGCAACATGGAAACACCATGCAGGTATTTAATTTGTTTTTACCCTTGGCTGTTATCATCTCTCTGGAGCTGGCTCAGGCAGAACCAAGTCAGTTGGTTCCAGTCTAACGTATCACAGGGAGAGGAAGAAGGAGGGACCACTTATTTGCACTGCTAAGCAAAGCCAATCTGTCTATCACCATCTGCCCTGCTCTTTTGCTAGATAGCTTTAAAAAAAGGCATAGCTAGGAAGAAAAAAAAAACGTACCCCACCCAGCCTGCTTCCACTACATAGCTGCCCTAATCAAAGGTTAAAAATGAACTCAGGCCAATGAAATGGAAATAGAGAATAAACATGCAGAAGCATCTGAGATTTACTACTCCGATAGGACTATTTTCCATAGGATTTGACTAAGAATTCCTGGCAGAGGAATGGAAGGCAAATCTCTGTCCTTTGAATGGAATGGGGATTTTCAGGTCTTTCTCTGGCTGAGTGAGTGCAGGCATGCGCAGCTTTCTGTGTATGTGAGCAGATGTAAATACCATGTTCAGCAGTCAAAGGTTCAATGTAAGCTTGCTGATTTCAGAGAATCTGAGGTTTAAACCAAGCCCATGAAGACAGCAGGAGCCTTCCTTGACTCAAATGCCTGGTCCAAAAGCCCAGGGAAGCATCATGTCATCTGACTATGGATGATCTGTTTGTTCTGAGAGTTTTCACTGAAATTCACTATGAAGTTTGTAAAGAACATTGCAATAATTAGGGACAAAATGTGTGAATTTCCCTTACTCCCCTTCATTCCAGGAAAACAACTCCAGACCTTGACAAATTCCAGCTCTGCAGCTCAAACATTCAGGAGATCTCTCACAACCATCATAAACACATGTATATCTCTCAGTATATTCCACACCTAATTTTATGCAAGAACTGTAGTCATTAGAGCAGTAAGTCTTTCCCAGTCTGGAAGCAACACACATCCCTGGTTGGCATGTCACACAGACAGGACATCCTTAATTAATCCCCATATAATTAACTGTGCTGCTCATGCCACTCCAGGCACCTGAGCAAGATCTCTGCAAGATGTTGTTCTAAGAGACGTGGAGGTACCCATCTGCCCCAGGTTAGCTTGGGTACCTCCAAAAATCCTGCACAGCATGGACTGATCTTGTTCCCACACACCTTCAAAGAGGTCCATCGACTCAGCCAGCCACATGCAGTATAAAAGCTTCCCTTGAAGTAGAGACCAAGTCCTCAACTGGTATTTACTGGTGAGGTCCAGTAGTATCATCCCTTTATCTAACCAGGTTCAGTATATTCCTTGGGACTGCATCGTGCTTGGCAGTAGCCTCCCTGTTCTATATGTGCTGTCAACCAGCACAACCCTTGTTCAATGGATGAGATTTCCAGCCAGAGCATTGTTTGAGTTTTGGGATTTGGAGGTGGCTCAGCAAGTGAAACATCCCACATGATTTCAGCTCACAGCAGTGGTCAAAAGCAGAGCTGTGCACGCTGGCTGTGCCTGAGGAAATTCAGAACAAACAGAGCAAGCAAGCCAGACCTTGCCGAGGTCAGCAAAGGGAGGCTGTGGCTCAGCTTTTTACAGTGCACTTACCATGTGGCCATCTGGGTGCATCAAGTAAAGAGAGGGTGAGAGGGAGAGAGAGAATTCTTAGATGCTTTTGGTTGAGCCACAAGAAATCTTCCACTGTGTTACCTCCTTCCCTCAACATATTTCAATTCTTAATATGGCTGATCCTATCATATTGCTCCACAAGGTAAAGAAACCTCCTATTTTCATGACACAGTTGCATCACAGATTCACAATGTGAGCTTGAAGCCATTCAAGGTGCTAATTCCTATCAGTGCACCCATATTTCCATTTTGGAACATAAATATCATTGTGAAATTTAATCTAAACTAGCAACTTTTTTTCAGACCTGCTAAACCAAACATGGAATTAAATATCCTTTTGAGCTTATGTGCAGATGCCTCATCCCTCAGTCATGGTGGATGCATCTAGCTTCAGTGTGTCATGCAGGGAGAAATCCAGGCAGAAAATCTCATGTTCCCACATATGGATTCCTGCACAAAGAAAGTCCTCACCTGCAGAAAGCTTAGGGTTTTTTCCCCTGGAGGTGTGTTGCCATCCAAGTATCATGCAAATTAAGATGATTAACAAGCCCACTACACCTCCCATGCCCATCTGCCAGCCTAAGCATACAAGAAGTCCATCTCTTGCTCCTGGCATTTTGCATTAACCAAAGGTGAAGACAGTGGCAGTACTCTGCTTTTACCTCACCTTTGCACGTGGACAGCAAACCCAACGAGTGCCCTGAACACAGAGCTGTCTATCCTCCCTTCTCCACCAGGTGCTCAGGTTCATGGACTGAATCCAGGCAGGGTTTGATCTTAGAACAACCAAGATTAAACTCAGTGGATATTTCAGGACAACATTCACTCTCCACGATTCTTAGCAGGAACCATCCCCCAGCTTTCATGTACGAGACAACTCTGACACACTCCAGAGAGCAGGGAGCCTAATCCTGCTCCCTCTCTTCCTGAGCACTACCAGGCCAGCAGCAGTTCACACAGTGGCCTGAACAAGTCCCATTCTGGACCATGGCCACCTCCTCCAGTTTAACTCAAGTGATGTTGTGTCACCTACAGCTCTCCTTGATGATGCAGTTTTGTCACATTTAGCTCCATCTTTCTGGAAATGTCCTGCCTTTTTCCTAAATTACACTGAACCAAGAATGCTTTCTTGGCTTTCTTGTAAATAAAAAGCTAACCCAGGTTCTGCTCTTCCTTCCCCAGAATTAGAAGGGTCAGCCAACAAAAAAGCTGCACTAAGGAAACAAGCACAAAATTCAGGAACTAGTTCATTACACAAAAAGCTGCTAGTATGTTTGGACAGAATTTTGGAAATTGTTTTAAATGCAAGACAACTAGATGAACTTAATACCACAAGCACAACCAAGGATTATTTAACACCAGCATGGACACAAGACAGCTACAACATAAACACCAGACCTTCATTAATCCTTTTGTCATCCAGCTTCTGTTCAGGTCTGTGTCCTCAGGGACATCCTTGTGGTGTTGCTCTATAGTGTGTTTACACTTAAGTTAGGAGTTTTGGTCCTTATCAGTCTGCTGTGCTAAATGTAGCCCTGCTTTTTTTGCATCATTTGTAACAGAAATTCGGTATTAATGGCTATTATGAAAACAAATGTGAGTGAAAACAAAGATCCAAGAAGCACTAAGGCTACAAGCTACTGTAAGGAAGCAAAGACCTAAAGAATCTCTTTTCCAATTTTCGTGTAAATATTTAAATTTGCATGAATATGTAAGTCTTCATATACAGCACTGAGCAGTGTTTTTGGGTGAAACTAGGGCAGGAAGAGTAATGGCCATACATTTCTGAAGTGTATTACTTAATCTACAACAGCTATCCCATGTTTGCCCCAAAATATTTATATATCCATGATGTCTACTTCCTACTAAGATGGCAAGCTTTTGGATGGACAAAGATCCACCTTTTGCTCCCTGACAATATTTTCTTTGCTGTCAGCCCAGCAAAAGAACCAAAGAGATCTTTCTGTGTGGCTAGGAATCCTGACAGAAAAAAAAAAAAAAAGCCCTTCAGTGTATGTCAAAGTACCTAATAAAGGCAGTCAGTATCATAGTTCCTGATTGACAGATGGGGAAAGCTGAGAAGGAGAGGTCATGCCCATCCTGGTTTGAAAGAGCAGGTTTGAGCAGTGCAGGCTCCCACTCGCTCTCCTGTGCTTACCTGGAGAAAACCCAGCTGGCTTTGCCCCGGGGCACAATGAGCAGCTGTGTGTGCCTGGGTGGATGAGATCATGCCTGCTCTGGATGATGCCTCAGGCACGGGTCACTGGCTGCTTGTACAGCAAATGAGGATGGCCTCGGGGCACACATTGCCAAGCAGAGCTCAAACATCCCACAGGCCACTTCTCACAGCTGGGAGAGGGACTTCAGATTCAACTGGCACAAGTCAAGTGTAGAGCTTACTTTGATTCAATTCAATGTCCAAGAAAATCAAAGAAGAAAATCCCAAATTGGAAGGACAGTTATCAGGACAATATTCAGTTAATTAGAAAAAAAACAAGCAAATTTTACTGCAAGAAATCAGTCTTCTCACTGCTTCACCAGTGTGCCCTTCACTATTTAATCCACAAAGATTTTTATGTAATTTTGGGTGAATCTCAAAGGATTTGGTTAAACAATCCAAAATTTGAATCGCTTTTCCAAGATATTTGACCTTCTGAAGTCTACAAGGTCTGGTACCAAATACTTAGTCATTGGTATTTCCAGCCAAAAGCAGAAGTGTAAAGACCTACACAGATAAAAAACAAAGTGGAGAAGGGCATACATTGGTCACCAGAACTTATTACAGAGCTACAGATGTCAACTGCCACCATTCCTTCCCATGTGACAGTCAAAGTGAGATTTGTGCACTTGAAGACACGGGTGTAACTGCTACTAAAGGGCTTTTCCAATTGGTTTCTGCCCCAGCTTTGTTTTACAAGACATCTTTTTTGGAAATTGCTCACAACTTTCTTTAAGGATTCTATTGGGAGATGAGGTTTTCTAGGCTAAGTTTCAACCCAAAAGGTTTTAATTTTACCCAAATTGATTTGACCGTTTTTGAGCAGTGAAGGAATGGAACAAAATACTTTTCCCATATGTTCCAGACAGAGGAGCACATTTGCTGAGAAGAAGGAATCCTTGAGGAGACGGGGAGAGGGGGCAAATATCTCTAAAGGATAAAAATATTCCCAGACACAACACCATCATGAGCTCAGCCCTAACCTTGCGTCAAAGAACACAGCAGCAATGGCATTTGCGTTTACACCAGCTGAGTATCTGGCCCATAGGAATGGAGAAGAAAGCTTTCCATTAAAATTTTGGATGGGATACATAAGAATCTAAACAACATGGAAAAAGCTTCATATGTTAACTCCCTGCTTTTTATTCCTCAAGACTAAAAGACAGTGTCTTCCAATGCATGGAGAAGACAATCTGCTGCAAGCCTTGCCTGGACATAATGAGTCCCTGCACTAAGACGTTTCTGCCCAGACCTGGGCTCATCAACCTCAAGGGATCACCAATGGCTGTGTGCTCCTGGCAGATCAGCTGCTGAACCTCTCTGGGTCAGACCAAGCCTCCCATATCTCCACCTGCTACCTCCTGGCTCAAGTAAGACAACATGGAGCCCAGGAAGAAAATGAAAAGTGTCAGTAGTGAATAGCACTCTGAATTGCCCAAATCTTAGCAGTAGAGGGAAAGACAAACCTTAAAATTTTCAACTTCCAGTCCTGACCATGGAATCTATACCATGGATCTATACCATGAGACAATCCATGCCATGGTGCTACCTTAGGCAGAATTCATAAGGCTTGAGGCATGTCATGGTAATAAGAGGGCCAAGTTCTCACAAGAACCCAGCTGCACAGCATGAAGCTCAGAAATTCAAAAACGTAGTTCATTTCTTAACTTATTCTCAATAGAGCCTCTAAGGTTTGCAGAATCTTGGTGTCATATGCCAAGTCCAAGATACTCCAGTTTCCTCAGCTTCCACAGAGATTTTCATCAAGAAATCACCATGAGGCTGTGGATAAATTAGGCCCTGGAGTCATGAGCAGCACACTCATTTTTATTTAATAATAACATCATTATTAAATACCTTCATCAAGACTGCCAGGTGTTATGCAAAAACCTCTGCCTTAGTTTACAATTTTTAAAGAACAGCAAATAAAGGAGGAACTAGGCAAGGATATAAACAGAAACACATATAATTCAGCATCAGTTTTCAGTGTGAAAATCTATAGATATACTAATTAGTACCTATGAATGAACTCCTACTGTGCTGCCCCCTTGGCTGCTGCTGTAGTCTACGGGCTCTTTCCATTATTATTTATTACAGATATAGACCTTGGAGAAAAAAAACCCTAGGTTTGTTCTTTGTTGCAGTCTCCTTTGAAAGACTGCCATTAAGCTCTGCTAGACACAGGCTAGCAGTAAGTGCATGAGAACAGCTGAAGGACACTGATAATGCTCGTAAGTATTTGATAGGGTACAGGTGATTAGGGGGCAGGAGGCAGGTAATGAAGGGGGGAAAAAAAACAGCAAACAAGGTCTGAAAGGTAAGCCTGACACTCTCACACTTGGTAGAGAGTGAGAGAGAGAAAGTAGTAATAATGACGAAGAAGTGCAGATAGCTATAACAACAACATCACAAATGAGCAGATTTTCCTAGTGGTGATCCAGGTTCCATACCTTTAGCAGCAGTAGTCTGTGGGTGGTTATAGGAAAGAAAAGAAAGCTAGCAGAAGGCTGAGAAGGAAGAGAAAACTGAGAAAAAGTTGGAGAGCACCTTCAACAAAACAAAAATAACAAAAATTGTAAGATAGGTTGTATGTGTGTAGCAGAAGAGTCACATAAACTGAATAGTAGTCATTTAATAGCCAGGCAGATGGTAGAAAACCATTAGGATGGTATTTAATTCCCAGCAAAGTTTAACAGTAGCTGGTTGATGATGATGAATAACCCATTTATATTCCACTCCATGGACACCTGGAGACATGAGTGTCTGCAGGAAGATAAGACTAGTCTATTCTAAAAATTTCTCCCATGTAACTATGTCAGCATGAAGAAACACGTGCAGACAGCTTACAAAAGCCCTCATGCTGGGACAGGTTAGCCTGAGTGATACAACTCATGCAAACAAAAGGCTTTTTTTTACCATCTTGCCTTTTTTACACAGGAACATTCGCCAGCATAGTTCCGCTGGATTTGGAAATATCTAACTATTGCTGGTCCAGAGCATAGGCAGGTTCTTGAAGATGCACCTAACTCAGGCCCCAACCCTGCAAGAGGATTGTCAAAGTGACATGCTAAAAAAGGCTTCCTGTATTGCAACCTGTTAATTTACCTGCTATTGTCATTTCTCAGTGATTAAATACATGAGTCACACCCCCTAAGAGCAGTATGTTTAGGTTAAACAGGATGGGGTTTTGAAAACAAGTTAGGTAATAAACATTGGACTTCTTTTTTAACTGCTTTTTGTTTAGGGTGGTCAGTTGTGCAGGTTAGAACTTAGATTACAAATAAAGGTGATTTTTTTCACCCTGGGAAATGCAGGCAGAGCCAGGTGTGTAGGATTAGCTCATTGTATCCCCAGAGCAGACCAGCACTGCAGTGTGACCCCATCAGCACCTACAGTCTGCTCAACCAGCCACCCCTCCAGGTCCAGTCACCAGTGGGGAGAGGGGCATTGGCCACACAAGGGAGTGACTCTGAGTCTGAATGTGGTACAGCCCTCTTTCCCAAGCAATTAGAGGATTCCTGTGCCTGGATCAATGACTCTAGTGAGGACATGGAGCTCCTGGTGTGGCCTTGGCTACTCATAGGACCCTATATGAACTTAATCGTGTGTCTTCGTGTCCAAGTTCCCTGTCCCCCAAAGGGGACACTAATCCCACGTGGGTCCCTACTTGTTTCAACTACTCAGAACAGCTGAATAGTATGCAAAAGTGGTGAAGGTGAGAGCTTCACCTACAAAATAATTCAGTCATTATTTGAAATTCTTTCATTTAATTCAACAGTACATTTAATTTTGGGCCAGAATAAGCACATTGACTTGCAGACAAGCACCAAGGTACTGAGGTGTGATGGGCAGTACTTTGCCACTTTCAAAGTTCTTGGCCCTTGTGAGACAAAACCTGTCTCTATACCAAAATGAGCCACCTGGAAGAAAAACAGGACAGTTCTGTGCTGTTATCTCAAGTTCTGGGCTGTAGGTTGGTGAGGAAGTCCCTGAGTTTAAACATTAGGGATACAGTAGCCAGGAAAAGGAAGGAGCAAGAAAAGCAAGCCCCAAGCAGGAGAAAAGAAATCAGTAAGTTGCTGCAGCACTGCAGCAACTGTGACTCTTGAGCACACATCCTCTGAGGACCTCAAAAGTCTCTAGAAGAAACTGCTTACCATCAAGTTTTGTGGGTTCCCCCTGGAAAGAGAAAGGAAACCCATGAATGGTTCCACTTACTTGATGATGGGGCACACTCATCCCCACCCCTCATTTCCTATACCAACAGCATCGAGGATTGTGTTGACCACAGAGCTTCTAAGAGGAGTCCTGATATCCAACTGAGATGTGGAGAAAATCTTCTCTGGTTTGGATTTCAAGGCTTGGCCAGAAGAGAGCAGAAGAGCCCTGCAGAAGAGCTCCAAGTAAGGCACGCACTGGGCAGTGCTGTCCTGCACAGAGCTTTGCTGTCGGTGTGTGGCAGCCAGGCTCCCAACAGATATGACAACTGCAAGATTAAGCAAGCTCACCAACATCACCTCACGGCCTAGGAAGTTGTAGCTTTGCAGTTTTCTCTACTTGTGCAAGTTGCAGGCCCAAAGCCATGCCAACCCGTGAAGACAGTAAACGTTGTCCATTTCCTTTCCCACTTGCTGATATACTTTCAGTTTATAAATACTCATACACCAGAAGAGTTCAAAAAGAGTTCTTCAAAAAGAAAATAAACCAAGTCCAGTTTCGCATACTTTTCTAAAAATGGAACTGTATCTATGCTGATGGGTAGGACAGGTTAAGACCAAAACAGGAATTTCCCCTTCCCTACTGACTTGGATATATTGGTCCCTGTAGTAAAATTTCAGTCAAGGAATTGAAAGATCAAATCTTAACTGATCACCAGAAAAAGGATGGCAAGAAGGAATCTACTAGTTAGGAACAATATTTCAGAACAGGTTTCACAAAAAATCCAGAAGAGTAAGCACAGAAAACCAAGGTTTTGCCCTGTGCAGAAGTTTCCTAGACAGCACGAGGCCCTGTCCTGGACACAAGACTCCAGTTGCTGTCTGGCACACGGTTGCAGAAGTGGTCCTGAAGCAAGTTTCACGATGGGTTTCTTGGAACACCAACATTAGCAAAATATTCCATGTAAATATGCCAGTCTTGAAATGCTTGGAGACCTGCTCTTACAGCAGACTTTCATCTGACAGCAGCTCCCCTCAGGGTTAGGTCCCCTTACACTATCACTGAAGAATCAGTGCCTTACCCATTGACAAATTTCTATCAGAGTAAAGAAAGGTCTCATATTTTACATCTGGTCCAAATTCAGGGTCACATTCTTTGGGAATGCTTAGAACCATGGGCTTTGCTCAACATTCTCCTATCTCCTATGTTAGTCCCACTAGTGGATGTAGTAGCTGAGAAAGTTTGGACACCCAACACAAGCAGTTTTATTGCTCAGTCTGACTGCACCTGCAGGGACACTGGCACAGTTGACATGAGGAGTCCACTAAGCCACTTTTCTCCATGAGTGAAGGTTCGTATGTAGGAGCTATCATGATTTACTAGAGTCAAGACCTGAGTTTTAATGTCATTTTCTCATTAACTGCAAGCTGATTAAGGAGTTAAGCAGAAGTGGCTAGCCTGCACGGATGTCCCCTCTCAAATCCAAGAGGAAACATCCCTGTTGGGTCCAGCAGGAGCAGCCATGAACACTTACTGCCCATCTGCTAGTCTTCACTCCCTAGCTAGGTGTTAGTGTTGCCAGAGTTTACCTGGAGCATGTGGACACTCCCTAAGCTGTTCCAGTGCAAGACCAGCCAGCTCAGGGCACACCATTTCCACCAGATTTAAGAGACACATGATCCCTTCAGAAAGCATGTTATGGTCCATCTGCCAGACAGCATTGTGACCACTCACTTGGATCAAACGGTTTCAGTGGCAGCTCTGAGCTAGCCCCGCTGATTTTGCCCAGTGTGAAGGAAGGCAGAATCACATTGGCACAGGTAACACCCAAAACCTGACTGGGCATCCTCAGAAGCACAGTCAGGAGTCCTGTGGGATGAGCAATGGAACCTGTTTATCCCCTAAACTCAAAGTGGAGTTAGAACTCATCAAGCTTTCCTGGCAGCTGGGCTGTATACAAGAAAACTGGGTGTTGACATTTACAAGAGCCAGAGTTCATTTCTGTTTATTTCTTTGCACAAAGAACAAAACATTTAGGTACTTTTCCATCTAAAATAACTTTGCTCTTGTCTTTTTGACTCAGCTGTCCAAGAATGAGGGCTGTGTGTGACCAGAAGAAGGGAAACGCTCAGAAATCCATCTTGTTCAACTGTTGCTGTTCCTTGCTGACATTTAGCCCAGACAATGTGAGCACCACCCTCAGTTACACCCAGCTGGGCTCAGTGACTTCACTGGGAAGCCATGGTGCAGCACGGCTGCAACCAACAGCAAATACAGCTCGAGTATTTCTCTGTGGAACGTGAGATTGTTTGCTAGATTGATTCCTTCCTCAGCATATTTTGGGTGCAAAATAAGTTGCTTTTAACCTTGTTGCACAGCTCCTGGTGCCAGGGTAACGGAGCAAGGAAGAAGAGATGGGAACACAGATTCCCTCCTCTGGGCTCTGCCCCAGGGACAGCTCTCATCTCTGCTCCTCTGTTCTTGTGGCTTTGCAAGCTAGAGATAAAAGAACAGTCTGAAGAGCTGTCTGCTGTAGCTGCTATCACTCACACCTTCTAAAATATCCACTGTCATAATGAAGCAGAGAGGGGTGCTTAGGGGGGACATGGTAGACCCCATACAAAAAGAACAGGGACTCTGCCTCTCTGCTGATCAAGTCACACTGTTTCAGTGCTTCATATATACAAATCTCTGAAATCGATCAGTGTGGCACAAAACACTGACCCAAACCAAAACATGCCCTGGCTGAACAGTAAGATGTAGCCCCAGGTGGAGGATGAAGGCAGAAGGGGTCATCTCCCCACCAACCACCTCCAGCCAGGAGGAACTGCCTATAAGAGAGCTCTGAGCCAGAGAGGCCCTCCCCAGCCTTGGTGATCCTCCCACTGTTACCGGGGGGGTTGTTCTTGCTGTGCCAACCTGACTCTCCACACGCAGGTGCCTGGCTCTGGCCATAGGTCACCCCCAGTGCCTTGGCTTTGCCCCTTGCATGGGCAAGCTCCTTGTGCTGATGCTTGCAACACCCAGCATGGAGCAGCTCCCAGCCAGGACCTTCAGCAAAGCCAGAGCTCCTTATGGGGAACAGCCGGTTTTGCTTCACTTCGTCACTGGAAGTCCTGCTTTCAATTCTGGCCAGCCCTGCACTGCTCAGCTTCATGTTCACAAGGCACAGCACGTCTGAGCGCCAGATCTCTGTGTGTGCTTCAGCCTGCCCTGTCCAACAAGTGTCTCTCCTCGCAAAAATCTAGACATAAATAAAAAAAATTTAACAGCTAGAACGTCCCAGTTAATGATTAAGCAGGGACAGTTGCACAACTTCCCCTGGAATGTCTATGTTGATGGCTGCGGTACATTGATGGGGTGGAATGGCAAAAACAGTCTGACAGTGAGGAGAGGATGGGGTCCAGGTGATGCAGCTGCCACAGCAAGACTCAGCAGGAGATGGGCTGTCCTTCTGCTGCAGGAGGCTGTTCCCCCTGGTAGCGTGTCAGCCCAAAACTCCAGGGATTTGGGGCACAGGGCTGGTGGTGACCAGCCTCAGCGGGTTGTGGGAGTCCTACCATCACGGAGAGCAGGGAAATACAGCACTGCTGTGTGTTTTATACAGCTGGTTCACTGGCAGGCATGGGTCAGTGCAAAGCAAATGCAAACCTCATGCCTCAATGTTCTTATATATGTGTTTAAAAGCACACAGCAAGCTTATAAAAGGGCTGTGTCTCCAGGACTAACCTATAAGTGCCAAACAAAAATCCATCGAGATTGATGAGTCAGGTTTTTTTACAGCATTCGGCACATCTGACATTATACTGGACTTTGAAAAGCCCTGCAAGAACAGGGACCAGTAAGTATCTAGAATAAATACAGTCAAATAGGAGTTCAGACACCCAACCGTTCGTTTGCACGGGCGTGTTCTGTACTTGGAAATGTGGTAAGCTTTCAAGTCAAATTCCTGGAAAGATTAGCCTAATGCACGACTCCCAGACCCCACAGCTCATTAGGAAGAGGCTCTAATGCAACACCTTCCAAGCAATCCATGCGTGTGCTGGCAAGGCAGCTTTTTGCACACATTTGTTGGAGACAAAAGTCTGCTCATCTGGTCATTGGGTCATTTCAGCTTCAGAGACATCACCCAGCCACAGACAGCATCCACCCAGCGCTTCAGGGTGACAAGGAACAGAGAAACCTAATGCTGCTGCTAGAAAATGGGTTAGTGAATTGATTCATCTGTAGGAATAATGTCCTTAAGACACACCTTTTAGTGGTTCCAGTGGAGGGCAAAAGGGCACACGTGAAATGGCCAGCACAGCATGTGGGCTATTTAATGATGTCCTGCAAAGAAAACTCTCCATGGCCAGCTTACTTCATTATTGAAAAAAGATACATGAAATTCCCTGACACAGCCTGCATGAAGGCATCTGGAGGTGAACAGGTCATTTACAGTATTAGCAATTTGTTCCTCTAATAATTTTCACAAGGGGTATCTCTGTGGAGCTGGCTGAAAAGTAGGCTTACAGAGAGCCAAGGCAGAGGGAGGGAGGGATGTTGGATGCTGGAAATGGTCAAGAAGGACCATTTTCAAGCAGGCTCCAACCTGCAAGCTCAGAAACCACCCCATATTTCTCATGCTGAAGAAAATACTGGTCTATGGATAGACATCTATAGCAAATAACCCATCTGCACTGCATAGATGCCTGACTCACCTTTAAATGAGAAAACTTCCCAGTCTTGAGACCAGTTCTGTCCCTCAGCCATGCCTTGGCCACCCACTGGTCCCTGCCTGATTGAAATGCTTCATAACTAACAGCAATTATCATTCTGGTTTCATCACTGCTTTTCCAAGCAGCTTCTGTCTCCACTGTTTAGAAACAATGCTCAAGGCTACCAGCGCCAGATCAATAACTCATCTGAGAACAAACAACTGAGATGAAGGAAGATGGTCAAGGGAGGACCTTTTTGCCGAGGGAAGGTTTTCCACCCCGTGATAGGAACCAGAGACGGTCGTGAGAACACGGGCACAGAGAGCAGAGCACCAAGAGGGGAGGCCAGACACGGAGCGGAGGGAGTCACGCGCTGGGGAGCATTGCTACATTTTGCTGACATTAGTGCTCCTCACCAACTTGTGCTACAGTCAGCTGAGGAGAGGACAAGATCCCCTTAGCCATGGGGGCATCCTATGTAAACCCCAAAGTTCCAGAAAGAAAGCAGATGCAATGTTCGTGATAGTGAATTAATGTACACTCATACACCACTCATCCAAGCGTTTCCAAAATACTTTTCACATGTTCTTTTTTTCTTTCTCATCTTCTGAGTATTGAGCAAAAGGTTTGCCCTTAAATTTTTTTTCTACCAGCACATATGAGGATATTTTACCAAAAGGACAATTAATGAGCATGCTTGCCAAGAGGTGGAGCACAAAATACTGTACATTTGTAACTCTATTACCCAAAGACTCAGATTTTGACAAATATTCAGCCCAATATTTGCACTGGCCTGATGTCTCATAGAAAGCTCAGCGTGGGTCTCTGTCATGTATCCCCATCTTCACTGCAAGGTACATCCCTCTCCAAAAGAGGGGAAAACAACACAAGACACATATACTCACCTACCCTTCCCAGCAAGGATCAAAAGGACCATCATGGAGGGAAATGCTCAGATATCATGAAGAATATAATGGCATAAAACCTGTGGAATGTAGTGGCATCAGTCTTTGAGCATCTGGCCTAGGACAGACTTTCCTTGGGTCTTTTCCCAGGACTGAACACTGGATGAAGGTATACTGAACTTCATAAATGGCATAGCTGCAAAAAAAACCCACTAAAACCTTGATAATTCACAAAAGTTAAAGCCAGAAGAGCCCATATTGCTTGTCAGTTCTCTTTATTGAAATGGCTTCTTCTGATTAAAATAATACTTTGTTTTGACTAAAACACATCTTTTAGCAAGGACCTCATTCCGTAGTTTCCAAGAAGCAGAAATCAATGCCATTCTGTAGTAGTTTGGTTAGTTACCCTCCCATTAAAAGTTATGCTTTATTTTAAAGTTTCAGAATCTCTCTTCAGCTGGCTGCAAACCCTTCATGTTGCTGCTCTTTCCAAAAGAAATAGCATGCTGCTTTTGCTTCTGCTGTTACTCAGGGTGATAAAGTCAGCCTACCCTGCCATGAGTTTAAGGGAGAAAGGGAGGGAGAAAGTTTCTTGCATCTCTTACTGTAAAAAAGAGTCTTCTCCCAATGCCCCCTTTGGGGCACTTTTCTGTGCCCCAACTCATTTTTAAAATTTTTTCTCTAAAATCTCTAGAGGTGAAGGTATTATGCCAGTGTCAATCTGATAAAAGCAGCATAATCCAGCTGAACATAGAAATGAATGATAGAATTAAAAGCTATAAATCTACTGAAATTTTAGTCACATACTTGACACTTCACCACCACTGAAATGCAGCCAACTTCCAAAAGCACTATTGGCACTTTAAAACTACACTTGAAATACACACCAGTTTCTTTGGCCATGACAAAAAGCACTACAAAGAACAGTAAAATAAAATACAACACGGTATAGTAAAGTGTATTTACTAGAACTGCAGATATTAATATCCCCACATTTAGAAGAAGTGCCTTTTTCAGTCTTTAAGGACCATATCTTAAATCCTTTAACAACCACATAATTTTATGGTAGTGCCACTATGTCTGCACTGCTGCACAGGATTCCGTCTTTCATGTGGCCATGTACCATGTTTTGGTTATATTTTAACTGAAGTAAAAATACAAGTCATACAGCTCTGTTATCCATGGTAGTATTTCATTTGTGTAATGTAATTGAAGTGCACTCTGAGAGCTCATATACCTGTTAAACGTGGCTTTGGTCAGTAGACTTGGACTACTGGTAATGAATCAGTTATTAAAATCTTTGTGGATGTCTATAGCACAAGGCACATTAGATCACAAAACCACAAGAACAATTTTTCTAGGTCACAGATAAATATATTTGAAATGACTGTTGGTTCTCCCCTCAAAAATGTTTGTAAATTCCTCAAGTATCTCGTAAAATGTGTAGTTCTCAGACTGCTCTGGCAGGGATTTCAAGTTTGCACTTTGTATCATCACTGAGGAGTTCATAAAAAGCAGACTTCCAAACTGGACATACTTTTTCACTCTCAGCTACACAGTATGTGATCCTAAAGGCACTGCAGTTTTTTCCATGGATCTGCCATAAGAATCAAATCAAATAACTCACAGCTTGTCACTAGATTAGAAATTAAAGACAAGCAGGAGCAACAACCAGACTGACAACTTGCTAATCCAAACAAGATGATCTGATCTTGTTACAGGGAAGGTTTTTCTGGAAGCTCCTACAAGAAACATTGCTACTCCAGACACTCTGCAGAAACACCAACCTTCAGCTAGGTTTGCAATTGCCCCTTAGTGTAAAAATTGCTGTCACCTCGTGTAAGTGGTAGGGCAAAGTGGAGAACTTGAACTGCAGACCACCTTTGCTGGGGAAACAGATGTGTCTTGTGCAGCCTGTATAAGGAGGAGCCTGTGAGAGTGTGAGCATGTGTGCAAATCATGTGTGAAAACACAACTGGTCAGCTCTATAATCAATTATTATTCATGTTTTCTCAGAACAACTTAGACTGTCTTTAAATGTGGCACATATAAAATCGTATTCGAGGCTGTTTAAAAACTTAAAACTAGGACAGAGGAAATCTGTGTTTCATAGAGGAAATCAATGATCTGATAGGGATTGCATATTGTTGAATGCATTGATTTTCAAATATAGATGCTCAGGACTTTTTAAAAAATGTTTGGCAACCCCTTGTAAAATAGGCATTGTGATAAAGGAAAGAAGACAATATTTTCCGGTGTCGGCATCAGCACACTGTATGTCCTATCTCTAAAGAATAAAACAGAAGATTTACAGCAGTAAACTTCCAATTACCATATCTGTGTGAATAATTTCCATCTTGTCAGTAGAAGAGCAAAACTCTACATAATCCTGAGCAAATGATCAAGATAGCAGTAAAATATGATTGATATTTCTGTAGGTATTTGCTGAAAAACAAGTCAAGATTATTTACAGAGAGTTCTGTAAATGAAAGTACTACCTATGTGTATGCACACACACATGTGCATGCATTATGTTCATTATGCAAAAACATACCAAAATGTCTTCAGCTGTGTTGGTTTGAATGGATGCCATTCCCTTCTCACCATCTGTTCTAAAGAGAATTCCTTGGTTTCAAAACTGCAATGTGTTTATGGAAAACTGGCTAGAACCAGCTCAAACAGGTTGAAATTTATGTCCTTTCTATCAGTAATCAGTCTCTTGCAAGGAAAGCCAAGGGGAAATGATCCTTGACACACTACTCTGGGTGGCCATGAAAATCCTTCTAATGGCACACTACTCCCAACAGTGACAATGAGTAGATACCATTTGCCAATAATACTGATTGCCATCAGTCTGGTTACTATACTTTCACACATACAAACTGTATCTTGGATAAGCCCTATATAAAAGTATGAGCAGTTGTAAATGTGTCCTCAGTTCACCTCAGCATTAACTCCCTCCCACAAAGCTGGAGGTGGAGACAGGTGCCAGTCGAGGGGTTTGGGCAGCCTGGAGATGCAGCTTTCTCTCATGTTGCACTTACATGTGTGTGGTCTCTCCTACTGCTAAATCACAGGGAATTTTCTACAGGTGACACGTGGATTTATGTGTTGCTACTTTAAAATACCCATAAGAGAAAAATGAGGGTGCCTGATGATGTATCTCTATCTGGGCATGCAAAAGCCTCAGTCACTTGTCACTTCAGGCAGTTTTCAAAAGGCAGTCACACACCAGGGAAGATAAAGGAAGATGAAGGAGCGATACCATGCTGGTTTAGGTGGCCACAGCAGTGCCCTCTCCTAGCCACAGAGTGGGCATGGCCACACCATGCAGCAGGCAGGGAGTGCAGCAGGCTGCAGTGACAAGCTGAATCAGTCATTTAGATTGGAAAGGACCTCTAAGATCATCGAGTCCAACCGTTAACCCAGCACTGCAAATCCACCACTGAACCATGTCCCTAATCACCACATCTACATGGCTGTTAAATACCTCCAGGGCTGGTGACTCAACCGAAATGTCATGCCAGACATTTCTAACAAACCCTAATCTCTACAGCCTAGTCCAAAGCAGAAGTCCTGCTACTAGGACTTTTTCCAAGGGAGAATCTCATCTGCGTGCATGTTTACAAAAACATCATTAACTGAAATTAGAAATTAGGGACCCACTGGGCCATTCAGAGCAATGGGCACCACTAATCTGGTCTGCAGCATGGGCAAAGGCCTCATGCTGGGGGAATAAGGAAAGGTGTCCTTCCAAGTGAAATGCAAGTGCAGTTCTTTAAACTGAGTGAGAAATTAATCTGCTTTTTAATTTTCATTTCCTTGAGCTGGAGATAACACAGCCAAAGCAGTGATTTTGTGTCAGGTGTATTTTTTTTCTGGACACAGTTCATCTGATATAGGGATGGTAGTCTCAGAGGTTACAGTTCTGTTGTATTTTAAATACCTTGAGGTGTTGTGTAGGCAATAAACTGCTTGGCTTCACTGCCGGCAATCCAATAAGGCACCTTAAAACATTTTTAAAATACTGAAAGAACTCCTAGAAGAATTTTTACTGATGAATGTTTAGCCCCTTTAAGATATATTTCAGTCCCATTAAAAGCTGCAGACATTTTGTGAAACAGAAAACTGAAAATAAAACTGCCTGGAATGGCAGAATCCAAGACCAAAGGAAGTCAAGGTTTGTAAATATATCAAGAAACAGGTAACATCAAGTTAAACAACTAGTCTGCCTGAAATGAGACTGCAGGAATGCTCCCACTTCACCAGCATCACACTGAACCACCTGAGCATGAAAACCTGCAGCTTTGCACAACAGGGACATAGAGAGAAGACTGGAGGCAATTAATCTTCCAGAAAAGAGCAGAATACACTCAAGGAGGTCTGGGGTCAAGTAATTCCATCTCCAGCACTTAAAAAGATAACCACCAGTGTAAGTTGGTCACATAGGGTCCTTCTGCATATCAATAGGATTCAACCCAAATGGGTGTGGAGACCTGAAGCAGGCTGGAGTAGTTACTCCATGCAAGCTGATCACAGTGGGATATGAAACCCACTAGGTTAGACAAGATACTTGACTTTTGGAGGGCTAAAGATGACTCCTAAGCACAGTTTGCCATTATATCTGGAATGGTTTCAGTGCCAGACAACACAGAGCAGCCACAGGACCAAGCACTGTCTGATCTCCTGAGACCAGGTCTCATTTTTTTTACTGGGTAATAACATAGCTTCCTACAGGCCAATGCATGCAGGTCTTCTTGACATGGAAAAACAGACTGTACGTGTTAAGATCTTGTCTCTGCCAGGCCTTGGGATGCAGGAGTATCAGGCACTGGGTCTGGCAGTCACAGCAAAACTACTTTTGATCCCATGCTGTTCCAGAGTCACTGTCTATTTTAAGGATTTCAGTTTCTCGGGCAAGGGAGATGGCATTTTTCTGGAAGGCAGAGTTGTGTGGAGCTGCATTGCTGAATGCTGAGCCTTTCTTTCAATGACATCTCCCTGGAGTGACTCCTGAGTCCTGTTCAGCTTAGCTGAAGTTGTCCTCTGACTACATCCAAAACATCTTAAATTCATCTTCAAGGAAAAGGTTTGTTCTGAGCACTGACAGCCTTTGTCTAATAAATGTCTTCTAGAAAACTCCGAGTGTAGTAAATCTCATAAAAAATAGGAGTTACGGACATTTAACAAATCTGGATCTTGAGCAAAATACTCAGTTAATTCAGCACACTTCATACCAGTATTACACTGTCACATCCCAGAAGGTATTGTCATCCAAAAGCAATGTCTGCATTCCTAAGTCAAAAAATTGGCATATATTTCTCTTGAAAAGCATGAGTCTAGTGTCTCATTCCTCTCGTCAGACACGCATATCTTCCTTAAGTTTAGAAGGCATCCTGTTCCCTTTGCCCCCTTGTTTTTCCCTCAGGAAGGCCACTCTTTCTGTATATTGAGCCACTTGCTCTCTTTGATTTTCTCGATGACAAAAATCACATCACCAGATACTGTCATGGGAATAACCCAGATCATTGTTTTGCCTCGTACAGTGCTAGAACATTTAGTTTCAGTGTTTAGGTTCCACAAACAGGTTCACTGCTAGTGAAATTTCCTCTCCCCATTTCTAGTGCCTTTATGTACTTCTCAAATTTCATTGCTCTTTAGAAAAAGCAGGAGCTCTGGGTCAATAATTTTCCATCTTTGGAAGCTCTGCAATTAGTATTTTGATATTTCTTGTGGTGTCCTTGTGACAATGTTGAGATGCTATTCCTGAAACAGTTTTAGACTATTTTATTCTTCCCCTTCAGGGATGAGAACACACAATCCTGGTTCACATCATCTTGAATCCATTCTTCACAGCACATTTTCAGCACTTCCCTCCATTGTAGCTCATAAGCCATAAGTCTTCACAGCTCATGGAAATCAGTGGTTCAGCTTCACCAGCTGGCATTCAAGCTAACTTCATCAGTTGATGAGGGAACTAATCCATGCAGTCATCTCTTTTTGAAATAGTTCTATCACTTTATTTAGTTTTTAATTTCTGTCTACATCTCTGATCCTAATGTCAATCTTCAAGCTGCCAACTGATCTGTTCCCACTTGTTTCAATATCACTGACAAACCGTTTTTGGTAACACTCACCATTGTCTGCTGCTCTGGGTACTTGGCTTATGCCCCTTCACTATTACCAAATTTAGCTTTGCTGTTATGTTGCAACTGGTGGTTAATGCCATATGTCAACATTCCTTTCTAATTAGCTTTTACTTTAAACATGTGTGACAAAAAGAAACCTTTTATTTTCTAAGCACATATTGCCAAGCAAATTAACATACAGCATGGTCTGTGTCTCAAGTGAGAGGGGTGTGTTTATGGCCAAAATACTAACAAAGCTGTGACAACACAACACAGGTGATTACAGCATGAAAGATGCCTGATGATGCCACAGGTTGCATTTTTTTTAGCTTAGGATTCACCTTCCTTCCCAAACCCAGGCAAAATGAATGAAAAAAAAAAAAAAAGAGACAAAAATAAAGGCAAGGGCAAGGAAAGTGTCCTGTTACAACCCAGCACAGGTAAAGCCACTGGTCCTGTCCTTTCTCACCCCTTGCTTAGAAATACAGTGAGACTGAGGGTCAAGGATCTCCTTTCCAACATTCAGACTCGATGAGCATCGGATGTGCCAGTGAGAACCACAATGGAGGTGGCTCATACTTCTCCCTAAAGCCCAGGTCACACCCAACTCCTTGGCCTGGCCTTATCTGACCCCAACACAGTGGAATATGAGAAAAGACACAGCATCCTAAAGAAAACTACCTTCTCTACCTTCTTCTAAACTCTGGAGTCCTCCAAATTCACATTGGCTACTTACAGTAGAAAAGCCTTAAAAATTAATCCTTCCCTCAAGAACACTGTGGGGCTTTCACATTACTGAAAAACATTTACTTTTGTGTGATTAATTTGTGCAACTTTGAATTGGAGCTTCCTATCCCAGAACAAGTCATGGTTGACCATAACTCTCTTCATGTATATAAGATCCTTGTAAATGAGGAAATTGTTCAGAAGCCTTCAAGAAAGCAGGTTTTAATACGCCCAAGTACTTTGCACGTGTATGCCTCCCAAAACAGAGTTCCATTCATAACAGTTGAGCAGCACCATGACTGCTTTTAATCAACCTCAGTGTTCAAAAGAGTTAGGCATGGTTTGAGCATGTAGAGCAACTAGTGCACCTTTGGGATGCACACCTTTCACCTCCACCCCAAACTGCACAAGAAAGAGAAAGGCATTTGAGCAGGTGATTCAGCCAGCTTGGGGAGAGCCATCAAAGGCTGAGCATTTTGGCATCATGTAAAAATTTTCCCCAGAGTTTGGGAGCAGACAGCATCTTCAAAGAATTACAGACATAAGATGAGACATAATGATCCACTATCATGATGAACCTGAGCATGTAAATCCCACCCAGACTTCATTTAAGACCCCTGTATGCCTTTGTTGATTGCTTTCCTAAGTCTCCTGTGCCTTTAACCCAGTCTGCCTCCTGTCCTCTAAAACAATGACACTTTGCAGAGACAACACAATAAAACGTCAGAAGGTGCTCATGCAAACCTTGTTGTTTTGCTACACAAAAATGTCAGCGAGAAGGAGACAGCTGACCCTCTCTCCAAATTTCAGTGTTCAGCTTCACACTGATGACCCTAGGGTTGTTTAAGTTAGCTGGTGTGTTTTGTCACCTCAGTAAGCCCTGTTAGCTGAGGATGACCAGGAACCAGGCAGCACTCCATCTGCACGGAGATGGGTGGAAGCCATGAAACCTGGATGCAATCTCATGCAGTATATGTCTCATGGATATATATGTCTTTTATGAAGTCACATAAGGTGGCTAGACAAGACAGTCTGATTCCCACCTCTTTCATGTCCAGTCTGATTCCCACCTCCTTCATGTCCTGCAATAGCTTCTTTTGAGGTCTCATCAGTGCCTCTCGCACAACCAACATTTTGCTTGTTTCTTTTCCATGTTTAAGAAGCAGGCGGTCCTTCAGCAGTGCTTAAAACAGTCCTTAAGCCAGCTCTATTTAAGGACCAGGTAGTGCCAGTGCTCTTCCCATGGTGCTGGACTGCAGACCTGCAGGAGGAGGCTGTGGAAGTGGTGGGTGCCACGTTCTCTCTGCCATGTTAGCCCCCAGCAGGCAGCACCCAGAGTCATCCGAGTCATCTGAGATGCTGCAGTGATGAGAACACAACGACCAGGTTGGACAGAAAGAAGAGAAAAATCCCAGTCCAACACACATGGCAAAAGTCTGCAACACCAGCATGGGTGCATGAACCAGAGCCGGCTGGAAACAGGAGCAAATCCTTGCAGGAAGGCAGACAAGGACTTTAACACTGCTGCTTATAAAGGGCAAAGCAGAGATAGGGAGGTTAAGTAGTTTACTTAAGCTATGGAGCAGAGCCTAGTTAGACACCCTGGAGTGGGCTCAAGCCACTGTTAGACCAGCAGCTTTCAAATAATCATTCCCACAAACTTCTTCTGTGGTGATATTTCTGAACAATACCAGAGAACATTCCATCATAAATTGTGCTGTGTTCCAGATTTCACATTATAGCTATGATGTAACTCAGTAACACTTTGTCCCATCAAGCCCAACAACAATAGATTTAATCAGAACATTTGTCTTGGAGAGACAATGGGGAGTTCTGATTAACCTGGCACCAAACTCTGGCAGTTGCCTGCAAGGGATTTTTTATTTTAATTTTTTTCTAAATGCGTGCCCTTGGCAGCTCTTTGGCTGCAATATGCCAAGTCTGTGGCTGCCAGGAGAGCTGTGAAAATGCCCCATGCCATTTGACATGCAAACAACATACTTCATTTCAGAAATGTAACATTTCTGCAGAAGTGCAAGGAAGAAGATATTGCTCCTCAGCCAACCACATGACCATCAAGGACATCAGACCATAGTCAGATGCAAAGGGTTTGTTCTGCAAGGACTTGCTGGTGGAAACTAAACAGCAGGCACTGGGCTCTCAAAAGAGGGGAGGGGACAAGGGTAGCACTGCAGCAGTGCTCTGCAATGGGTGGGTTGGCTCCTTTTGCACCTCTTCTCAGACCACAAAACCTCTCTGGGTTGCTGCAAAGTGAAAAGACCCCTTCACATAGAGTAGGTGCAGGTGGGAGCCCAGGCGAGAAGTCAAAACAAGTATAATCAAATACAGTGATTGACAGACATCAGTCAGTCAAAGGTACAGGAGCAAAAGCTACAGCCCAGTGTGATTGTGAGCAAAGCTGCATCCAAGCAGCAAGTGGCACCAAGCTGTTCCTTCAGACCTGCAGGGTGGATGAAGTATTTTTCAATGTGGGCTTAGGAACTAGCCTGTATTGTCCCCTCACACAGCCCTCCCTGCTCACAACCCATCCCAGACAGCTTCCTCCCTGGCTTGCATGCAGCTACCACCCTCATGTCTTCCATCCATCCATCCCACACTTGTCCTGCTCATATCCCACAGCCAGGCTGGTTCCCTGCACGCAGCTGCCAGCCTCCCTAACACTACAGTCACAAAAACCCCTTTCCATAAGGGGCCAAAATATATCAGGGCTGAGTCTCAGGCTTGTCCTGAAGTGGACTGCTGCTGGGCAGTAATGCTTAGGAGTTAAAAATGTAATGGGAGTGTCTATCTCAAACTAGCCCTTGGCATTTGTAATTTAAGAAAGTTTGACCTATGCTGGGGGGGATAATTAAAAAAAAAAAGAAAAAAAAAAGAAAGAAAACAATGAATAAGAAAAAATAAATACAGTAACCAAAGCCTGCAATAAGGTCCCAAAGCAGCTATCAGCCTTCAGCTCTTTCTCTATCGTTCTTCCTCCTGCTCAGCTTTGCTGTTACTGTTTTCTCCACAGTAGCACAAGGAATGGGCCAGATCTACTAGAGGAGATTTGGGTCCAGCCAAAGAAAGGGGGCTTCCCCAGAGCTCCCCATCAGAGCTATTATAAATAATTCTTTAGCACAGCATCTTCTGCATGTCCTTCTTTTCCCACCAAAAAAAAAAAATAAAAAAAAAATGAAGGCAGCTTGTCAAAAATTTGTTACTAGACAAAATTCCAGGTACTCTCATTTTTACCAACAGCTACTTCCACTCTCATCTTTTTCCCTTCATGCTTGGCATGAGAGGTACTTCTGCAGTTACAAAAGTTCTTGTGTTTGTTGATGGAGTTGAATGAACTTTCTCTGGGTGGATCTAGTCAGACAGAGAAGCTTGAAAGTTGTTATAAGCATGTTACTCATCCTGACCAACTCCTGCCTCCCATTCATTTCAATAAAATACATTTGTTTTGTTATAAATCTTGATTTTATTTTTGGGACATGAAATGCCCACTCCTGCCAAGAAAAAATACTACATTCTGCATGTCACCACTATGTTCTCCTCTTCTTAAGAGCTTGATGTTGTGAAATAAAAAAAGATCAATTTATATTAAGGCCATATTTTTATCAGGCCAATACTTGTAATGGAAGGAATCTGTGTATGGTAAAATATATTAAAAATGACATGAAAAAAACCATGAAAACAGTCACTGCTCAAAGCATGTAAGTCACTACCTTGTTTACTCTATAACTTATCAAAAATTCTGTAACATTCTCATGACAGTTATATTATTGTTTCATCCACCACCAAAATAACATCCTGATTTTCAGATTAATTTCAATAGCTCTCAAATAATACAGGCAGATCACTAAGTGTACACCCAGGAATGAAGGGGAAAAAAGTGTAAAAACCAACTTATTTTGAGCTTTCTTAGAGGGCCTTAAGTTATCAAGTGGAAACTTTCTGGTTTCTTAAGGACCTGGTTCATTTTAGGAATTATATTCCTTCCATGGAGGTGTACAAATGTTTCCAGTCCAGAGTTTTTGGAGCTATGCAGTATAGAGCTTTTTCTCTAAGCTCAGGAGGCATTGCAATACTCTGGAGATACTCAGATTTAAAATATAATAAAATCTTCTCCACATGGTTGCAGAAGGGCTTGACAAACAGATAGAGAAGATCCACCTATACAGACAATTATCTTCCAATACTATTTAGAAGCCACTCAGGAACTAGTAATAGTGTGTATAACACCATAGTTCTGTTCCCCCACTGTCAGTAGACTAATTCATATGCAATTACATTTCCAGCCATCGTTATCCACATTCCTACTTCATGGCATTTCAAGGAGACAAACGTCATGCTTATCCTCTTTGTTACTAATCATATGGGTATTTTTAAACCATCTCTTCAGTTGCTCTGTATTTCATTAGAGATGGTTGCAAGTTCAATTTTTCAAGGCCCAGTTTTGGGGTAATTCACTATGTAGACATTGGGTCTCTCTCTTCCTACCAATAAGACCTATAAACCAGGGCCCAATGCCAGGGATCCCCAGGCTAGTTCATCTTGATATGTTATTTACTCACCCCTCATTCTTTAATATATTTGAAGTTCTATCTTCAGGTATTTTTTTACATATTTTATTTATTTTTTACTCTAGTAGGTTTAATACTTCCCAGACCTTGCAGCAAAAAGTGAAATAAACCTAAAGCATATGATTAGAACATTTTTTTCTTTAAACACAACAAATAATCCAGTACAATTATTTATGTCTTTGGACTGAGTCAAAGTCAGAAACCAAGTATGTCATAGATGACATCTTGGTGTATTTTGGTATGCCAGAGAACTGCATCAATGAAATTACTTTTAACTAGTTCAGTTGAGGTTCCTGAGTAATCTTATTGGGTTTATTGCTGAACAAGCCAAGATTGATATTGTTTGTATTTGTATTGTTTGTATTTTGGGTTGCAGATTACAGGAAACACAAGTGTTTTGGGTTACACTTGAAAAATGAAGTTTTTAGAAGCAGTATTTGTGATGGTCTAAGGGCAGAGGCAAGGTACTCTCTATAAGGAGAGGACAATATTGCTAGAAATGTTCTTTCGTGCCTGAAAACTTGCCGATTTTTTTCAAATATAGTAACAAAAGATGATGTCTCTACCCACAAACTTTGCCCTGATTACCTGTACCCTACCCTCTACCTACAAATCTTCCCATCCCTTCAGGGAATCCAGGTGCTTTAGATCAAGTGGGATAAGAGGGAAAAATCAAGTGATGCATCTTAATTCACAATAGATCATAACAACAATAGTCACAGCATTTATAAACACCTTTAGATATGTGATGAAGAACATCACAAGTGCGTGCGCCTGCATCCCTTTCATAGCAAGAAATCATTGAATTGACTGGTCTTGTTTTCAACTTTGAGTTCTTCATCATAGGATAACTCAAACCACTCTTTTGTTTACCAGAAATTTTTATGATATGACACATTCTTCTAGAAAAAGTGGTCCATAATCACTTCTCATTCATTAGTCCTCCAGAAAAATATCAATTGCATTCAGCAAGCAATACTGATGTTAAAAAAAAAAAAAATCAGGATAAATTTTTTTTTGTGCACTGCTAAATCCCATTTGAAAGTAGTTTTGCCACAGCAGGGCTACCTGTGATGATTAACCAGCACATGTACCGAGTCTCCACTGTGGCCATGTGGTCTTGCTAGAAACTCATGCAGACATAACTCATCATAAAAGAGAAGTTCTGATTCAGGCCTTATGGAAGAAGTTGCATGTAAGCAGTTAAGCAAAATTAGTGGTGCTGGCGTTTATGTGTCATTGCAGGTAGAAGATCTTAAGACTTCTACACACTCTATGAACTTTAGTAAACTGACATCTTGAATGCTTTAACACATTGTTCTGGTTTAAAAAAATGCACATCAAGCTGTTTTGCAGCTTTATTCCTAAAAATCCATGACACAGTGTCTTTTGTTGCAGATAAAAATTAAGGCTCTGTTTCAGGTTCCCTGGTTTGAGCACTCCTAAAGCTTTACCAAGTGTGATGTTTCGAGAGCACTAACAAAATCATTGAGAGACACTGAGGGCTCTGGCTGGTTTACAGCTTAGTCTCAAGGGAAAATGAAAAAGAGAGCATTGATTTGTTTGTCTTTTAAGGAGCTGTACAGGGAAAGCTCCATTGGGTGGTTAAATAATAGTCCATATCAAGTAATTATGATATTGGCATTGCTTTTTAAAGCAAATGCCAGGAGCTGGGACTGCATCTCCTCACACCAATAGTGCTGCACAGTACTTGCAGCAGGAAGCTGCACATAGCTCTGCATCCATACTGCTGCCTGCTCCCTCAGTAGACTTTTGCTCTGTTTCTTATAGGCTTGTGTGGTTTTTTAAAGCTACCCTTACTAGTTAATTGCCTTGTCCCCAGCTGAGGGCCTCAGACAAATAACAAACCACTTGATGAACCCATGCTCAACTTCCCTATGGAGCAGCAAAGAATTACGGTTAGCCCTGGCCTTTGCAGGGCATAGCCAAGCCATACACATCAGCTCTTCCTGCTGATGGGCTTCAGCAGCCTGGGATGGAGGTATTAAGGACCAGATCAGGCAACTGACCCTGCTTGAAACACTTTTCTCTAAGTGTTCACCCCTCTCACAATCCAGGTTCACCACCACCTGTGTCAGAGACACCCTGGGAGATGAGATGAGATGAAGGGTCTAAGAGGGCAGCCACAGCCTTGTGGTTGCAATGTGGTAGGAAGAGGATGAAGTTAAACCATCACAGGCTCACAGAGGCTGTTAAATCATCACATTAATGAGAAAGATGGGGACAAAGGCCCCTCATTCACACTCCACTGAAAAACAAAACCAGACCCCCAGGGTATAGCACAATGTTGTTGCTGACCTCTCTGGTATTGTCTGAAGGAGGACAAGACACACAGTTTTCATTTGAGGCTCCTACTGTCAGACTTGAATATGCATTTTCTTTCCCCAGCCACCTCAAACACACTGTTGGCCAATATACCCTTTGTTGTAGCTATGAGATTCATCAAATTAGGAAATTTTCCAAAGTCAAAACCAGTCATTTATTACTAACCTGGAGAAGTCACTGCACAGGCACTGGCACATGGCTCAGGCAGCACATCACAGCCCTGGCAGAAGTGGGATGCAGGGCAGGAACACATTGTGGGTCAGTGTGGCAGCCAGACACCTCCCAGTGAGACAGCCCCAAGCAACCCACAGACAGCTCATCTCAAGACAAGCAGTGCAGGATCAGCAGTAGGAATAAGGCAAATCACACATAGGAAAGCTGAAAGAAGAATAAAAAAGAGGGTGGGGGATGGAAAGGTAATACTGTGGAAGAAGAAGCCACATGGCAAGTGTTTTCTGGTCTTCCCTACAACTGTGTAGTGAGTGGTTATTAACACACACATCACTTCCTGGGACTGCCTGGCCAGACGACACCCTAACCCAGGCAGTGTGCAAGACCAGCAAGGAGGAAAGGGTTACTTTGATCAGCTAAGCTGTGAAGAGCAGGCTCACTATAACACCCACATGAGCATGTTACCTCTTGCTAGTTCACAAGATCACAAAGTCTCTGAAGACGTGTGAAGCACAGGCTGAAAATGGCAGCGCACCCACTGGTGACTGCCCATGGCTCCTGCCTTACCTGTGCACAAGATCAAATATTGTTCTTGCCTGCACAGGGCAGGGAGTCCCACCATGAGCTCTAAATCTCCAGTGGCAGTGGGAACAGGTGAAGCCAGGACTCTCTGCTCCTCGTCCCAAGGGTGTCCCTGACTACATTTTCCCATGTGGAGGACCCAGTCTGTACAGTGAGATTTGCTGCAACTGCTTGGTGCTGATCCAGCATCTCCAGCTTCTCTTAGAGTGCACTAACCTCTGTTTCTTGACCATCATCCAAACACACACTTTGCACCACACTTTTTATCTCCCCAGCTGGTAATTGCACCAAAGGAGGCTCCCAGATAAATTTCAATAGTAACACTTTCTCCCTCACTTGTCATTGTTCTTCCATGATTCAAACAGCTTCAAATGACAGGTTTGAAAAATGGCCAGGGCTTATAAAATGTGGGAATGGAAAGTTTCTGAATGCTGGCAAGTGCTTATCAACCCCTACATTGTAATATAAGTAACCAACTGGCACCAGAGCTGTGCCAAATTAGGTGGAAAAGGAGAGCACACAAAGAAAGATCAATAGATCTAAAAACAGAATTGCTATGAGCATGAGTACTCCGGAATAATTTCACCCACTATTTGCTACAGCAGGAGTTTCTCTTCAGCAGCATCTCTAAGTGTTGTTCCAGTGACTCTCAAGGAAGCTGATAAAAACATCCAAATTTTTCAGCTGCAGGACAACATATACCTCATCTATTTTTGCAGTTTTTCCACAAATACAATCTGATAGCTCAGTCACAGTTTGTTAGGGAAAATATTTTATCAACCCATGAACTCTTTGGATCTGCTTAAGTTCAGAATGTTCAGGCAGCCCCACAAAGAGAAAATTACCTGGGTATCAAGTGCTACAGAAAAGTTTTTGCTCAAGAAAATACAGTGAATATGTTGTTCAGTGTGGTGGGATGCACTGCCTGGCCAGGTCTGTAGTATGCAGTGCTATTTCTCTGACCAAGTGATGCTCTTGGTTGCAGCACGTGCAAACCTCAGGCACCGAGCAATCACACCCATCCCATCTTCTCCCTCTGGTAAAGGGAGCCTGGCCACGCTTCCCTAGTTCAGTTACTGTCACAAGATTCTGCCAGAGCAAGCCTACTTTTACACTACAGAATTTCTATTTGCATGAAGACTGTGTGGAAAAAAAGACCATTCAATCCCACAAAAGTCCACCTGAATATTACAAAAGTGTAATGAAAGAGTTCTGCACTTTTTTTCAACAACCTTTGCAAGAACTAGGGCATATTCACCAAGCATGGCTGCTTCTTACATGCTGAGGAGGTCTATCCTTAACAACACTGAACTCCCTCAGACAAGCACCATGTCTTTCTAATCTCTCTCAAAGGCACGCCATTAAAAATATATAAGGAAATAAAACACTACACACTAGTTAGTAAAGGCTGGACTTAAACCTAATGCTAAGTAAGTTCCTTTTAAACCTACAGATCTCAACTGAGCTGGTCCCAGGGATGCTGCAGCCATAGTCAGGAGCATCCAGATCTATCCAATGTAATGCCATCTGCCATGGGTCCTGTGGCCAGGCCATCATGTCAGGTACTTGTTCAGAAGACAGATTGTATACTCAAAGCAGTGAGAACAAAGTGTACAGGCTAAACAACTTGACAAATAAAAATGTACCTTAAGCAATTGGTGTTCTACCCTGCTCTGCTGCCCTTAATTTACTGAGGTGAACAATGAATTAAATAATACATTGCCAAGGGGAGAAAAAAATAGTCTGTCAGAATATCCCACTTTTTAAACGAGGCAGGAGTAATTCTGAATGGCAAAACCTAAATTTACTATTTGTTGAATTGCAGTTTCAAAGTGGTATTTTCATCCTAAATATCAATTACTCAAAAAAAAAAAAATTACCAGCTATGAAACAAAAGAAGTCTTCTCTTTCTCAGAAGCTTTATCAGTCACACGTGGACTGTTTGAAGGAAGTCAAAAACGAAATTCCACAGAAGCATTTATTACCAAATAGACAGGTCATGGTGCCCACAGATCCTAGAATTTTCCCCTTTTTCAAGGAAGACAATCATGCTTTTCTTCAAAGGAAGGGCATAGAGGCACCATGTAACACTTCTTGTGCCTATAGCCCATGATCCAGGCTCAGCTTGTAAGACTTATCTTGGTTTCAGGGTAGAAAGCCCTGGCAGTTGCAGCCTCCTCATCCAAATTAAAAAAGACTGAAAAGTAAATAGCTTGTATCTTATTTACTTCAAGTCTGTAACTTAAGGATAAGCATCTCTTATTCACCAACTCCAGAGCCATTTCTCCTCTTGATTGTGTGTTCTTTCACCATGCACAAATAAAAAGCCAAGTTAATGCAACCTCTCACATCTAGACTGAGACACCAGAGCCAGCAAACAGAGCTGAGAATTTGCAGTACATGTAACCAACTGCACAAGAACCTAGTTTGGAGATTTAATGCATTCAGAGCACAGATTCCCCAAGCTGCTAAAATTGCAGACTACACTGCCTTGCACACAGCACGTGTGGAGCAGGACAGCATCCACTCATCATGGAAAAGCTCATCCATTGAGGTGTCACCCCAGCTTAAAGCCCACCAGACCCCTCCCACTGCCAATCCCACCTGTCACTGTGAAACAGTACTGTTGGCAAGTAAAACCTTAAATTTTTAGTGTCCATCTCCACTGTGGCCAGCTATATGTTAGGTAGCAAACACATCATCCCAAGAACTGCCCAGCTTCGTAGAAAGTGTTTGCCAAGTTATATTTTTTTCTATTCACTGGGGAAATTTCTTAAGTAAACAAATATATCCCAATTTAATTTTTAAGAAGACATTCTTAAGGGATGAATTGAAAGATAATTATGGCTTGGCACACCTATGTTGTTTTATTTTTCTTCCACCCAACACTAGAAAGACAAAAAGCTTTTCTTAGTGAGGGTATTCATAAATTATCTGAGGCAAGAATGGGATATTATGATCTCCAGTTGGATTTCCTGGCTAGCACTGACCACGGGCTTCCCCTTGCTGACCCTGCACACCAAGCAGCCTTTGGACTAGCCCCACTTTGAGCAAGGTCTGGGCCAGATAACCTTTGAAGACTCCCTCCACACTAAATTATTTTATGAGCCTATGAGTTTATAGCCTGTGTCACCATC
This sequence comes from Climacteris rufus, assembly GCA_013398175.1. Classification (NCBI taxonomy): domain Eukaryota; kingdom Metazoa; phylum Chordata; class Aves; order Passeriformes; family Climacteridae; genus Climacteris; species Climacteris rufus. The sequence continues at coordinate 934,488 of VZRZ01003586.1, forward strand.
ACAGGTTGACGTCAATCACACATCCTGGCAAGATGGTGAAACCTGATATTAAGGCTGGGAGCGAGTTTCATCCATACTGCCAGTTTTCAAGAGTAATTATTTCATTGAATGCAAAATCACCAGCCTGTAATTAATTTAATTGCATCCTTCTACAGCTCCCACCAATGCCAAGCACTGCACAACCAGCACCAGGCTGCCAATTCCCTGAACACCCCCAGGTGAGCCCCTCTGGGAGGGACCAGCACAGTTTACAGCTGCAGGTGATACTGCTGGCTATACCAAGACTTTGGCTTTATGATTTGAGGTCAAAAAATTAGTTGTCTGTGTGACCACTTTTATGCCCTGGACAGCTTAGATGAGATGACTTCTGGTCTGAATTGCTCATGATGTGTCTCATTTACACAACCAAATAAGCAAAACCTCAAGTCACACAGACCCTTAAGGAACAAGGCAGAAGGAACACCACTCACTTAAAAAAGACCATCACTAGATGTTGCTATCACAAAACCTCTCCAAACTATGCCATCAGCTTCATTCCTAAGGAAGTATCACTCAGTGCTGTAACAGCAGAGCCTTGTATCACACCTGGCATGGATCACATTCTGCCAGACCCTGAAGAAATGAGGGAGAACGGAGAGGTGGGGAAAATACTTTGGGGAAAGGGGAAAGCAGAAGGGATTTTCATGCTGTGAGACCTGGTACAGACCTCTAAGCTTTACTGCAGCTTTCCATACTTAAAGGGGGCCTATGAGAAAGATGGGGACAAATATTTTAGCAGGGCAATAGGACAAGGGGCAATGGTTTTAAACTAAAATAGGGTAAGTTTATATTAGATATAAGGAAGAAGTTTTTTACAAGGAGGATGGTAAGACACTGGAACAGGTTGCCCAAAGAGGTGCTGGAAGCCCCATTCTTGGAAACATTCAACTTCAGGTTGGACAGGACTCTGAGCAAACTGATCTGTGTGAAGATGTCCCTGCTCATTGGAGGGGTTGGACTAGATGATATTTAAAGGTCCCTTCTAATCAAACATTTCTATTATCCTGTAATAAAGCCCAGCAAGCAGCACAATACACATTAACAGTTAACAACACAGAAATTCAGGCTCTTCAGCCACTCACCTGGGATGAATCCCCTGCTCCTACCCCAACGCTGCCTCTCCCACAATCACTTAGGAAGGGAAGTGATTTGTTTGTTCCTGACCAGGTGCAGAGAGGGCTCCTTGTCTCTCTGCTGGTAAGGCTGACCCCATCATGGCCCAATCTGGGAAATTAAAAGTCCCAGAAACACCTGCTGGCTCATTTGCATCTCCCAGGATATCCCCCCAGCTTTGGCAGAAAGGGGATTTCCAGCCCTGGTTTCCTTTTTTACGATGTTACAAAAAGTCGAGTGTATAAATAAAAATGTGTCATTCAATTAAGGGCCATAATTGTCTTCCCCAACACTTACTAATATGAGGCTTCCTTGCCCTCCACCACCCTGACACCCTGCTGCAGGTGACAAAACACCTGAGGCAGGACCCCAGTGGTGTGACTCAGAGCTCGGGGCATTTGGCACTGCTGGGATGGAGCTTAGTGTCCTGTACTCCTGACTGTCAAAAGGGCCTGTTAATATTCTACTTGATGTCTTATCCACACTTCAGCTATAAATTTCTACAGGAAGAATCAAGTTAAAATTGTCTTACACTTAGTGATATACTCTAAAAAGTCACTGCAGACAACACACATCCTGGCAGAGTGATGCCATGGTTCTTTCAGATGCTGTTCTTTCAGCGCTTAGTGGGTGCATAATACCTCATTTCTTTTTTTTATGTATGTGTCTTATATTTATTCCCTTATTCAACCTGAAATCACCTCCACACGTATTTCCATATTTGTTCAACCACAATTGGTGGCAACCAGTCAGGAATGTCCCAAGAGTCTGGTGGTTTGGGATTTTCTGAGTCCCACAATGCTGTAATGCCATGAGGATTTCATTTTATAAGTAAGTGTCAGGCTAGTTCTTCCTCAGAGCCCCAGTCCGTGACAAACATGTCCATCTCTGGTTGAGGTTCTCAGTTTGGGTTCCTGGTAGTGCTCTTTGCACCACTGGAGCTGAGATGCTTTGCACTAAAATACAATTTTTAAGGACTTTTTCACAGAGAGAGACTGAGAGGGTCATCACCTGTGTACATGGGAGACTGAAAGGTGACAGATTAACACCACTTGGTGCTGTTCATGAGAGAGGAAGAATTGTTTCATTGTTTTAAAGTGGGAATTTCCAAGAATCCATTTTCACCATTACTTTGCTTGTATACTTGGGAAGCAGGTGGCCATAACCATCACCACAATTAGATGGGAAATTCAGCTGTTCAAGAATTGAAAAGTGCAAAATAAAAGCAGAACTGAGTGCAGGATTACATTACTCACAGGAAAGAGCACCATGCACCATGCAGCACCATGCTTGGCTGTGCACTCGAGCAGGGTCACGGTGTTCACCCTCCCTGCATAGGGAGCTGCCCAGGCCACTGCACATCACACCCAGGAATGGGCACTTGTGCCAAGGAGCTGGCTCTGTGTTCTGAGCTGCACAAGGGGCATGGCACTACCTCAGAAACAACAGGAGAGGGTGAATGCTCCTTTTTTCACAGGTTGCCCAGTGAGCCATTTGGCACCAGCCAGAGGAGTTCCAAAGTGAGCCAACAGAGTGTTGCCACTTTGTCCTCCTGGTTTAAATGATTCATGCTGGATTCTAAGTGAAGGCTAAGTTGCTTCCTTGCCTGTAACCATCAACTAATGGTGGCAGGTTTGCTTGAATTCCCCTTGGCAGATGGACTGGAGGCCATTTCCTTAGCTGGGATTCAGCTCCTTTCCAAGCAGGGACACACAAAACAGGAATAAAACACCCCAGCCCTGTTCCTACAGCTGCAGTAATGTGGGTTACAAAATTTGCAGGCTCACTTTGTTTAAACAACTATGGGGAGCACAGCAGTGTGTTCAGGTTGCTGAGCAGTGTGTCCAGGAGCTGGATGTACATTTAAACCATCCACAGGCCTGCACACATATTTGTTTGGGAACAGGCACTCCCATTCTGCAGACATACTGGAAATGCTGCAAAATCATCAGCAGGGACTGGAAGAGCCAAAAGGGAGTTAAAGCTTTTGAAAACACAAAGAACAATGTATCTCCTTTTCTTTTTCCCAGTAATCACTTCAACAATCACCAAATTTATCCCTATGCTCTCACTTTGGCTTCACTTCTTTCAGGCCGTTCATGTGAGAGTAAAATAACCATGGCTGCTGGAGAAACGAGAGTTGTGGCCTCATAGGCACTGCCATGAAATGAGGTATATCTGATGGAAAAGGGAAACTGTGGGCAGCTGTGGAATCATTTTGTCTGGGACAATGTTTTTGTCCTCAGGACAGCTGTGCAGCAGCACACACTTGGCTTCACGTATGTGGCCTCCAGACTTCTGCACTGAGCTTTCCTTCCCTGGGCTGCTCTGGCCATGCAGCCTCAGCCAAGTTTTCCTACCTGCACAGAGTCATGTGTTCATCTTTTTACTCGACTTTTCCCTATTTTACTACCACAGTTTAAACTATTAGATGATGTCATAGAGATCTTAATCTCCAAAGCTGTGCCAGCCCATCCAAGAATTCTTTCTTCTGGGAGATACTAAGCTTTGAAAATATTTTCAAGGAAGAATTCCTCCCAGAATTGCACTTTTTTTTCAGTCTATCCAGTGTAATATTTCTAGCATGTCTCCTCTCTAAAGCATAGTCTTCAGCATTTAAATTTTCGCCATTTGAAAAATTATTTCTCAGTGCACTAATGTTCTCAGCCAATTTTGGATTCCTGCTAATCAAACTTTTTCCAGCTGTATCATACTTGCTTATTACTTAAGAGAAGATAAATCAGAACTAAGGCTTTTTCCAGACAGAAAAATGGATAGCAGCACTATTTGCAACAGTAAAAAAAGAGAAGATTTAGGATGGGACAGCCCTGCCTCCCTGGGCCACACATCTCTGGGGAGTAGGGGAGTCAACACTTGTGTGAAACTCTAGTTGGATCAGGACAACCAGCCTCTGCTGTAATATACTAAAAAAACTCTCAACAATTTCATTCATTGCAGTGTCAAATCTTTCCTACTCAGGTAAGCCTGGAAGTATTTAGCTATTTTACAGAAGGTGTATGACAGGTGTTATTTCTTTGCCTGCTCCACAGTTGTTACCAATTTAATGAACTGAAAAACTGCATCGTTTTGTGAATTGGAAAATTAATTTTAAAATGTTTGCTTGCTGTTGAGGATTTAGGCCAATTCTTCGACTAAACAGCTCCAGTCTTAGGTGCTGTTTCTTCTCACTCAAAAAAAGCTCTTTACAGCTCCTGTCCAGTCCGACAGCTGCCACTGACTTCTGGGTCTGTTCTCTCTCAGGTGTTTTACATGTGTTTCCCATAGAAATTAAATTGTGCAGAATTACCATTTTCCTTGTCCTTGAACCCTTTTTACTAAGTAAAAGGGGTTTCCTAGTGTTCCTTTTTGCATTTACCAACCCCTGCAAGCACATGTGTCACACTTACAGAAGAGGGATAATTTTGCAGAGCATGGTGGGAACTATCCATGCGTGTGATGCTCACATAGCACCCCACACCCTGTGGGCCTCAGGGAGGGATTCTCCTCCTCCCAAAAGCCCCAGGGATGGCCCCTGCAGCTAGCAGGGCTCATACAGCCACCAAGTCACCAAGCACTTGCTGCCAGGGACCCCACACTTAGCACCCTCGAGCCAGTCCTGGAGAGCCCAAATGCCAGCCTCGGACCCTCAAGCACCTACCAGCATCTTTCCACCATGACAAGACCCCCTCAGACCCCTGCTGCTGTCCCTAAGTGGATTTGAGTGTACACTGAAGCCGTGCTGAGCCCAGAAGCCCTGTGGGACACGATGCCGCCTTGCCCTGCACAGAGCAGTTCAATACTCCAACAGTACCAGGCCTCAGATGGCTGGACTTTGGCCTCCAGAGAAATGTTAAAATAATAGAAATTTCTCCCTTTTCTCTTCCAGGGATGCCTGAGTCACTAGTAGGGAAAAATACTAAATGATCTTCTACCTATATCTAGGAACACTGTCTGTGCCCTTACACTTTGCATATGAACTGATATACAGGCCCAAACTGCATTCTCTAATTTTGTGATTCAAATACTTCCTCAGCAAAGAAAAAGAGCTGGAATTGCTCTTGAGGTCAATTCAGATTAAGGAGCACCCTTGCATTGGTTGTACATCCATTCTCTCTGCTTTGCCTGAAGGTGAAGTTTGGCTGCTGGATGATACTATTTGCAAACTGGGCTCCATCTTCTCCAACTGGAAAAAGACACTGAACATCTGCTAATTTCCTGATCATATATGTTACTAGATCTATGGCTTAAACCTTAGAGGATAGTGAAGTTCTTCCAGCCAAACCACTGTGAGTGCTTCATATCCAAACCTCACTGCCAGCATGTGTCTCACAGCTACTCAGTGGGACAGTGAGGAGGGACTCTGCTCATCTCTGATGTTACTGAGGCCTGTGCCTTCTGAGCACTGCAAGACCAAAGACAGCTGTCATCTGACACAGCTGGTGCTCTCAGTAAAGCACATGCCCACTGTCACAGCATCTGCAAGAACAAGGCAGTTCTCCCCGTGCCTTGACCCGGATTAAACACGAGCTGGTCACCGCGTTGTGCTGCGGGGAAATGAAGTCAGTCCCAACTCGAAGAAAACGCTGCAGGACATTAGGCTGCAGCCAACATTCTCTGGCCAGAACTTTGCAAACTCTGCTTACCCTCACCCTGAGAGGGTGCCCAGCCTCTCCCAGCTGCACGCGGAGCAGCAGCCGATGCCGAGGCTCTCCTGTGCCCAATCATGCCAAATAACGCAGAGGCCAAACCCATGCTTCTTACAAACAGATTTATTTGCATTTTGACTGGAGCACAGATTCTAGATACAGATTTCTTCTGCACAACAGTACAAGAGCCAGTGCAAAATATGCTTTTTTTTATTACTATTTATTAATGTACAAAAAAACCCAAAAACCAACGAACAAAAAGACAAAGAGTGTGGCAGTATTTACTCACAACTGGTACGCCTCAGCCTCCCATCGACCCACCTGCGCTCACCCTTGCCCATCACGCCAACTTTGTGGCCAGCACTGCCTGCCTCTAACAGCTGCATTGTCAGTGAAGAGAGGTAACTCCCTTTGAAAGATAAACACTCATCCCAAGCAAACCGGGACAACAGCAGGCTACTTAAAAAAAGTTGGACACACCATCTGGTCACCATTGCATCCCCCGCCAGGGAGCAGAATTTTGAGGGAATGGCAAAAAAAAAAAAAGTTACAAATCAAAAATGCACAAAAAAATTAGGCACTAGCTTAACCCAGTTGTTAGAGAGAGGCAAGGATGTTATATACACTTCCAGTCTGCCTTCTCATATTCACCCACAGTAGTGACGATCAAAGCCAAACACTCCCCATTCTGAGTACCCTGTGCTGTCAAACAGATTATAATCTTATGAAAATTCTATTAGTAGCATAAAGTTAAACCATTTCATAACTGGAGGAGAAAGAGAAGCTACAGTCTAAGCATTTCTTTGAGAAGTCAAAAAAACCCCAACAGATACAGACAAAAAAAACCTGTTTCAGTCATCCACCAGATGATTGTTAAAACTACAGCCAGTGCTTAAGCAATACAACATCGAGCTAGGAAAAGTCATCGTATGGTTGTTCTGCTTATGGAGTAGCCTTACGAGTTCACAAAGCATTGGGCAATCTATTTCTCTGTTACTCTAATTTTCAGAAGCTGCAATGTAGAACTGCAGTGGTAGTGAAAGAATATGCTCATCTTCACCAAGGCCTGGGATTTATATTGCAGAAATTCATCAAATTTACATCACTCCAAGTGTACCGTGTCCAAATCACCTACTTGCTATTATGGACTTTTACATTTCTACCCAAGGAACGGTTGGGTTTTGAAGCTTGATCAACCAGAGTCTCTTACATTGAACTGCAACTAAACAAAGCAGAGTACCAGTTAAAGCCAAAGAACACATGTACTCAGCACAAATATGTGTTGATACAGTACAGTATGTATGTGGAGATATATATATATATATGCATATATATGTATATGTTACATCATAAGGAGAGTGTCATTCAGGGCTTCTCAACTGCAAGAAACCTTTTACCACCTCCAAGTCTTGAAATTTCAGCTCATTAAGTTTCACACTAAGACAATAAGAACTCCAGTATCTTCCATACTGAATGATTATTTCTATTCTAGCCAATTAACCACGCAGGGGCAGCTGAAAGAACAGGAGCTTTAATTTTAATAGCACCAGTCCTGCCACCTCAGTCAGATGGCCAAATTTTTATCACCAGATATTTGCCCTTTCCCTGCCCTGCAGTTGTGTATCGTGGGCATTACTATGCGTTTTCAGGAGGTCACCAGTGTCATAAACTGATCTGTATAAATCTACTCAGTTAATAGAGAAAATTATTTTGAAATAATTTCAAACAGACAGTACAGATCTGACAAGAACATGAGTTTATACTTCACAGTACTGGCTGGAGTCATATTGGTATTAATTACGTAATGATTCTGCCTTTTCATCCCCAGCAAGCCCACTTTTACTCATAGTGGCTGCCATACATACAACTGAAGGGCTGTACAGATTTGGGAAACTGTATTACTCACTGTTATCCTAAGCCTCAGTCCTTATCAAGTTCTGCTATACAAATTTCACATATAGCTGAAAAAAGTCTCATTTACATCACTTTGAGCAGGTTTCATTACTTTTTAAAAAAGAAATAGGAGCAACAACAATAAAAAAAGCAAAAGTAAGTGTAACAGGCACTTAAGAGCAACGTAAACGCAAAACTCTTGGACATTTAGATGAGCGCAAGCTACTCACCTACCTTGCCTTTAGCCCACCTAGAATTTTGGTATCTCAGACTAATCATTTGTTCTTCCTCCAGTCTCAAGGAAACCAAAGCTTCCTTCTGGAGGCTGTCACATCCACAAACAGGCCAAACGAGTCCTGCCAGGGATGGCGGCCCCAGCGAGAGTCCAGGATGACCTGATACTTACAGAGGTGAGACAAGTCTTTTCCTATCTCTGCACCTCCCTCAAGTGGAGGGGAGGTGCTGATCTCCTCTCTGACCAGCGACAGGACATGAGGGAATGGAATGAGGCTGAAGCAGGGCAAGGACAGATCGGACATTGGAGAAAGGTTCTTCACTGGGACGGTGGCTGGTCACTGGGACAGGCTCTCCAGGGACTTCCCTTGTCCCTGGTCATGGCACCAAACCTGCCAGAGTTCAAGGAGCACCTGGGATGCTCTGGATGACACTCATGACAGTCTTACGGATTAGTCTTAGGTATTTCTGCAGGGACCAGGGCATTGGACTCTATGATCCTTATGGGTCCCTTTAAACTGGGGACAGTCTATCATTCTAAGATGAAGTAACTCAACAGTCTCATAGACACCAAACCAGCTGTGCTGTGTCTTCATGGGCGTGTGTGTTACTTGACCACAAACCTCCAAATTCTTGCTGGGACTAGACAGGTCCAACAAGGACTAGAACTACTCTGTCAAGTAAGTGTAGGTATTACACACACATTAAAGGTGTCCAGCTTTACAACAGGCTCAAACAGATAAAACAGTAGAGCCCACATGCAGGAAAATATTTATAATCTATGGGACTGTTTATTCTGGTATACCTTTTTAGAGTACGGAAGCAAGATATATTGTCAAATTCACCCTCATATCAGTATAAAATAATTTTATTTCAAAAATCTAAATACAGCAAAGCCCTAACACTTTTCTTCAAAACTGATCAAGCAAGTGCTAATGAAACACTATGAGGACTTTTGCATATAATTCCTTACGGGCAAGAGTTGCTTTTAAAGAATTCAGAAGTCAAGACTTTTTACAATAAGCAAACAATTCTTAAATCCCTAATTCTGGCAGCAATGCCAGTTCTATCCTTTCTTCACTCTACGTTTCAGACATATTGCTGTGTCCCCTCAATTACAGGGCTATCACACCTAAGTGGATGTGACACAGGCTACACTCCTGGCAACATCAAGGTCTATTTTCAACCCTTCTCATGAGGTTAGATTGACCCGAGTTGCATGTCAATGACAGCCATACCCTGCACTGGCCAGTATTACAGAGCAGGATGAAAAACCACAGCCGGCGTGTATGTTCCAAAGCCCTTTCTACAAAATAAATCAAGCAGCTCCTGGTACACAAAGGCACACTGGTCCCACCTACTCACAAAGGCATCTGGAATTCATTGTTTTGGAAGGCAGCTATAACTGTGTGGCCACAACCTGGATTGTCCAGTGTCCACAGCCAGGAGCCCCTCCTCACCTACACAACCTGGTCCTCAACCAAGAAGCCTCAAGTCCTTCATTCCAGAGGGAGGAATCACCATGTCCCAAAGCCTAAGCGTTCTTCTTGGAGAAACACTACAATTCATGGAGCAACCAGGACAGCCAGTTCAGCAAGATCGTGCCGAAGTAGGCACTGCTACTCAATTAGCTGAGTTGGCTGAAGGTTTTCCCATTGTAACATGATTTTTCTATTCTAGTATTATTTTCGGTGTTAAAAAAAAAAAATCAGTGGGGATGGGTGGGGTTTTTTGCGCAAAACTCGATGCTTTTAATGAAAAAAAGGTTGCTTTTCTCAATATTCTGCTGTTTATTTCTGTTGGGAAAACTTGAAACACATAACTTTTGTCAGAGAAATATCAGTCCGTGCCTGTCCGAATTCCTCCAGTGTCAGTTGGGAGTTGTAATTCAAGGGCTCCATGGCCCCCTCTGTCCCTGGGCACCTTTCCAGCCCTCATGACGCATTCCCTGTTTGACTAAGCCATGGTAGGAGCATCATGGGATCTGTAATTCAGCCAGAGAGCTCAGCCCCAAGGGAGACACGGCGCGCAAGGCATTTGAATGACAATTTCTGAGGGCTGCAACAGTAGCTCAAACTGATGCTGCTTTAAGGGCCAAATGGATTTAATTAAATGTTTCCATTTCAAAAGGCTGGAACATTTTATGCAGTGTTTTCCAGCTGACAATTTCTCATTTTTTGAAAATTTCCATTCCAGGAAAATGTTTGGTATTTCAGCTTTCCATGTCAATTCAGGATGAAATGAAATGTTCAAGAATCAGATTTTGATGGTATATAGGCACTCAGTTTGGGGATACAGCCTTCTTATTTAGCTGTCAAAAGTGAAATGGTTTCATCCATGCAAGAAAGGTGTGATCCAGTTTGCCTCTGACATCAGTGGAAACCACTTTTTCAGTTTAATGGACCTGGATGGCATCCCCAAAGACCAAGGGAGGGTGGAGCTGACCATAGTTGCAAATACTGGAAAAAGGAGTAAAGAGTGAAAGAGCAAGAATATTAGAAGCAGCAACTAAGATGATCTGTTACCTGGACTTGATCAAAACTCATTTTTACTTCAGTAACAGGATGAAAATCCACGAAGATTATAAAATCTAATTCCCAGTTACAGTAAAGACCGCAGTTAATCACTACTTTGTAGCGTAGAATAAATCCACAGTATGAATTTGTCATGAGCACGATAACTTTCAATGTTCAAAACATTTCCTCAGAAAACCTTCACATGCTCCACTGAAGGAGACTACTCTAAAGCTAAAGATGTGGTACCGAACTGCTTGCCTCAGGCTGTCTGTCCTCCCTTGACACCCCCAAATTGTTCTGTTGGATTGGTATTACAGAAGGTCTGTCAGGAGGGACCAAGGTATCTGGACTTTGAGCACATCTGCAGGTGGAGAACTGCTAAGTGTGGGCTTCCAGAGTTGATACTTTGGGTGAAGACTGAGCACCAAGCCCATCCCCTGCATTGCCCAATCTGTTTTGGGATGTAGCCCCGAGCCTTCCACCTCAAAGAGCACAAGAGGAGCCCCGGGGAATCTATGTCCATCAGCGACAGGGTGTGTGTTGAAAGCAAGAGAGCACTCAGAACTGTAAGTAAACCAATTCACCCCAACATGAGGGGTCTAGAGAACTGGGATTTGTTTATCTTTCATTTCTCTTTAGTACAAGGCAGATGTTTCTAAATAATAAGCAAGAAACCTCTACAGTTTTTAAGACTGAAGAGGAAGGGAGGGAGGAAGAAACATGTACAAGCTTTGAGGATGTTCTCAGCTCCAGCTTAAAAAAACCAAAAAAACTAAAACAAAAACCAAAACAAAAAAAACAAACCCACCAAAATCACACCACCAAAAATTTATATCTGTAAAAGCAAGTTTTTCCTTAAGCTGTTTGGTAATTCTTAGTTCACAGGAGCAGTTATCCAGAAGGTTCTTCATGTTTCCAGTCTAGGTTGTAGCAATCTCAGTGAGGCACTAAATTTTAGGCTGTTAAAGTCTCTCTGTGCAGCACGGTCATTTTAAAATGATGTGGTAGCCATCATTGCTTTCAGCTGTAACAAAGAAATGCAAAGCATATTTTCATTGCTTTTAGGAAACATCAGAGATACAGAACTTCAGATTTTCTTCCTAGGTAGTTTGCAATAATTTTTACACTTGTTCCACAACCCACTCATGAAAACCAATGCTGAACATCTAAGTCAAATAATTTACATTAAAAACCCACATACTGTCATCTTTTATCATTTTACTAGAAAGTTTTCTGCTTATTTATGTCAGTGGTATCAATGGATTTATGAAATTTTTATACCAGTGTAATTGAAAGGAAAGCGTAAATCAATCATAGTGTAGTCAACATCTCGACTTACACTAAATTAGATTACTTATCTTTTCAGGATAACAGCATTGAGTTTGTGATAACATTAAGTGCAATTGAAAGGAGGAGTTATCTTTAGAGCAACAGGTAATAGCAGCAGCAATACACACCTTTTAATGTGCTGATAACAAAACAAGATTCGTCTTGGAAGTTCTGCACCATCTGAAGGGCAGAAGGAAAAAAGCCAACACGTGTTTTTAGCAATTAAAGTCACATTTCTTTCAGTGTCAGTACAGACTTACAGGAGCGGTATCAAACAGCATTTGGTGTCTAGTCCTACACAGTGCTGAGTAACCCTGCCCATGAGATTATTGAAGGATATGACTGATTAGTTAAGGTTCTTGCAGTTGGTAGTGTGTTTGCGGGAAGCTTTTACTAAAAGTGCTTGCCTAGAACTGTTCTAGCTTATTCATCATTTTACCATCGTCTTTGCAGCTCTTGATCCTGAAGGTTCTTATATCACTCCAATTATTGTACTAAAGATCACGCTCTTGATTGCTTTCAGGGAAGCTGTACTAGTTTAGACTGCATGAAGATAGTCCCTTTCCTAAAAATCTAACAGTGGTAATTACATATTCAGCTAAACAATGGAGCTCAGGCGAACTTACACTGGCATTTAAATAATACCTGGAGATGGTAAGCCCCAAGAAATGGTCTCCCTGCTGAATAAAGGAATTGCTACTGAAAAGCCACATCAGCAGCATCCTTCTGGTTATTTTGACCAGACATTAGTACAAGATGCTGTGCTTGACAGAATAATTTGCCTGTGTGTGTTTTGTCAGAGAACAGGAATCTTAGTGAAACTGTCTTCATGGGAAGAAAAACTAGAACCTAAAGCTATTTGAGTTATTCATGAGAAACAACTAGATTTTCAGAACAGGTGCAGGTTCTAGCAACACCCCTAAATAAAGTGGTGAGTTGAGAGATTCAGATGACTTCAGATCCAATATGAAAAGCCCATTTAAGCTTCATCTTTAGTGAATTAGTGCTCCCATCTTAGAGCAGCTATGTGGGACAGAGGAGGTGAATTACCTTCAGGAGGTGTCTCACAGTTGAAGCAGATGCTGGACACAACTTCAGATGAAGGAGGTGAGACAAGAACCTCTCTAATCAGCTCATAAAATCCAACTTTAAGAAAAAGCCCTCTCCTAGCTACTCAACATCATTCAAGTAGTGCATTTTCCAGCTGTAAACTCTCACATCAAAATACCCTTTTCAACTTAAGGCTAATCTCCCTATTCTCTTTTGGGTTTAATATCCAGCCCCTGCTCCCTCAAATCAAACTTCACTGGCCACTTTGTGTGTCTCTGCCTAATGATGCATGAAGTACATTCACAGAGTGCCTCACTCTTGCCACTATAGTACTAGAACAAGAAAAAAATATTTTAAAAGCAATAGACATTGTTAATAATTGACTTAAACAAATACTTAAAGCCTTATACCCAAGCTGGTTCATGCAATTCCCCTAACAAGAGTTGCCTCCAAGCACTTTGCATCCATAAAGCATCAAAGTTTCAGATTTAATCAGGCTGGAATAGCAAGGAGACTTCAGGAATAATCATTACAGCCTTCAATTTAAGCTCCAGTTGAGACCTATGCTCTGCTTCATTTGTTTTAACAATGCTTCTTATAAATGAAGCTCCTTAAGTAATTCTAGTGCATGAATGAGTAAGTTATTTAGTAGGGGGAAAAGAGGAAGAAGGGCAACTCATTATTAACCCACAAGTTAATGGAAGGGACTAAATTAAGACATCATATAATGGGACATAAACAGTAGCACAGGTCCATTGAATAACAGTGTGCATACAGAGTACACAGTGATGGACCCAGTGCCCAGAATCACGGGCCAAGGTGTAAGACTAATTGCCCTACAGGTTTACAAACTTGCCTTCTTTAGGCAACTTACCTTTTAAACTTTAAAAGTTCTTACTTTAGAGCCGCACTTCAAAATTTGTGCAAGTAGTCACAACAAAAAGAAATTCATAGAATCATTTTGGTTGGAAAAAACCTCTAAGGTCAACAAGCACAAACACTGACCTAGTGCCAGCAAGTCCACCACTAAACCGTGTCCCTAAGCTCCACATGTACACATCTTTTGCACACCTCTGGGGATGGTGACTCCAACCATTACCCTGAGCAGCCTGTTCCTTTGCTTGACAACCTTATTGGTGATCTAATTTTTCTTAATACCCAAATGAAACTTCCCCTAGTTCAACTTGATGCCATTTCCTTTCGTCCTGTTGCTTCTTACTTGGGAGAACAGACTGAGCTCCACTTTGCTAAAACCTCCTTTCAGGTAGTTGCAGAGAGAAGTAAATAACCAAGTTTGTTGTGTTTTGCTTAAAAAAATATCCAAACAAAACCACCAGTCTCTTCTACAGAGCAAAGGTCTTGAAACCAAAATCAATGCTGTGCATGGCTGATTCACCTCAAGTATTTACTTCAACTTGTTGGGATTAGTAACTTTGCAATGCTCCCTTAAGATGCATTCCACAATTTGAAAGTTCATTCTAACTTCAAGAAGTGAGGCAACTCCTGCAGCTCTGGCAAAGTCTGCATTAACCCCTTACCTCATTGCTCACTAATACATGGATCCCTGTGGGTCCCTGCCGGTAGATCCGATTTATCTGCTGGGGAGAAATGCTGTACAAGTTTGCAATCTTCTCCATCAATTCCAGCGTGGTCAGTTCCTCTAAGAAGATTGCATGATACACTGCAACATTGAAAGCAGTTACACAACAGCAAATGCAGATCACACCAAGTTGCTCAGCATCAACAACCAAATGGGCTTAAGATGAAGGTTCAAATGGGATAAACAAGCTTAGAACCTGTAAAGCATCCCCCAAATATCTGGCTTGATGATGTGCAGAAAAATACCCACTGTTTGTATGCAGTGGGCAATTAAAGCACATACAACTTTGACCCAGAGGAAAACACAAGGATTAATGACAACAGGCATCATGGGGCACTAAAAAAAGCCCTCTCATAAAGCTGCTAATATTTTTGGATAAGCTACTTTTACTGATTTTGATTTTTTTTTTTAAAGATCCAATTAAATAGTAAAACATATTATTATGTCACACCAAATTAGTACTTTATTAGATGCCATCCACTGATCCCACAGGCACAAACTAAAGCATGCAATGTATGAGGTAACTACATGGATAACAGTATTGTTTTATAAATCCAATCCAAATTATAGAAACCAGGTAGGAAAGCTATGCCTGTTTATTACTAAGTGCAAGAATTAAGGACAATCTCTATTTTCACTTGTCTGTACATAAGGCATGACAAGCTCCCAAGAGCTTTGAACTTCCAAGAATTAGAACCTTGCCTGAAGACCTATTGACTTTCCATTTCCCAAAAGTTTTTCAAACAAGACATAATCTAAGGTAAATTGTGGATCGAAGGGTGATTTTTAATGCTACTGTCCCTGCTAAGAGCTGAATAGAGATTTTGCTGTGACATTCTGCAGCCAGCTTGTAAAGGGGGTTTATCCCCCAGGCAGACAGTACCAGTAGGAATATATAGCCCTGAAACTATAACCAAAATGGCAGAACTGGGATAAACCTCTTCAAACACTCAGGACACCAAGCTGTCCCACAGGGGAGCTCAGGCAGAAAGCAGCATTCTCACCAGGTTAGTGTTTGACAAAATCCACACATAAGAACTTACCACAAAGACTGCCATCTCCATTTTCTCGTTTCTGGTGGAGATGGGACCTGTTTTGCTCTGGTTCCTGACAGACATAAATTGTCATCTTGGGCCTTACATTTCTACGGATTAATGAAGAACAGTAGTAAGTTATTAGTAGACCTGAAATTGTTCCAAATCAGCTATCAAACAATAAGAGATGGACTAATTCAGACTGTGCCTTAATAACAAATTAAGGGATAGTCTTGATGCTGGTGACTAGATGGCTTAGGATGTCTAGCGGGAGACCCCTGGGAGGTGATGCAGAGCACCTTAATCTTTTCAAGTTCAGGTAAGATTAAACAGTTTACAGCACCTGCCAAGCACTTCATCATACTTGCCTCTGCTGATTTAAATCCTGCTCATCTGTAGAATTTATGAGGTTATTGCAATGAAAGTAAGTTTAAGAATAATTTCAGGCTCCAGGGGGTTAGGTTTTTACTGCTTGTTACCTCTGATGGAGATGCAACATAGATATTGTAGGCTGTGTCACTCATGAGATGGATGTAAGCTATCATCTGGTAGCAAATAAGCCACTGAAGATCCACATTATGCTGCTTCATTTTGGCAACATTGCTGAGCTGGGCTTAGATTTGAATGCCACTGTGATCTCCAGTCTCTGAGATAACCTCTCTGAAGTAGTAAAAGGAAGTCTAAATGCTACAGTTCCACGATTAACTGCTAGTTAACACTGAAATTACCAAGAGATGCTGTCATTAAAAAAAAGAAATAGTACAAACCTTCCTTTAATTGCATTAAAGAGCCGAATTCCATCAGCAGGCCCACAGATTTGAACAAAATCTTCTTTGGACATCTTCAGTAAGTCGGCACCTACACATTTCAAATGGATTTTTTTTCAGAAGTTAAGCAAATCTTAACTTCCAAATTGTTTGTATGGGCAACAGGAAAGGGCAGGGGGAGAGAACCCACAAAGCTGAACCAGACAGATTTACACAGAGAAGTTGCAAATTCAAAGAGGTGTACACTTCAAATGAATAATTGTGAAACAGAAAGCTGGAAGCTGCCAAAAGAGCAGTGCTGCACTGGAAAATATTCCAGCCAACTCAGAAACAAGTCAGATATCTCACACTGGCCATTAAATGACCCAATTTTCTGTAACTGTCACATTCACTGGGTTATTTCATCATATTACAAGTCAGAGAGAGGCTCCTCATGGTTTCAACACCTCTAACAATTGCCCCTTCCACCATCTTACTGGTGTGTACATCTACTTCATGGGAGGATACAGTGGAGGGAGATGTTTCCTCAAGGTGCACAGGGACAGGATGAGAGGCAGCAGAAAGAAGATGAAAGACTGATAATGCTTGTTAGAGATAAGAAAAGAACATTTTCACTGTGAGAGTAGTGAAGTATTTGAAGAAGTTGTTTAGACAGACTGTGGAATTTCCAACCTTGGAGATATTCAAAGGCACCTGCACAACGCCCTTCACTTGCTCCAAAGAACTCAGGAAGTCCCTTCCATCTTAATTTATTCTCATCCATTTTTACCTCTTCTATATGTCTACAAACTGTTTTGAAAAATTCTAACAAATCTAAGAACAAAATAACAACCACACCGGATCAGACCAGCGATCCCATCAACAGTGGCCAGCAGCAGATGCTACTGCTATGAAGCATGAGCTGCACTTACAGAAGAGAAGAAAACCAAAATAATGGGACTGTTTAAACTCACCCGAAAAACTTGAGAAGAGTCTACAGAATGGAGAGAACCTATTACGATGAAGCCACTGCTGGGCATCTTGAATAGAAGCAGAAGGAAGGAGATGCTACATTGCAAAAAGAATAAGAAGGTCTTGAAATGAACTGTTCACCAGTGTCCTAAAAGAGAAAAGCACCACATTAACATGATCTCAAGTACTTACATCATTGCTGGGAGGCAGGAGCTCCATTTGGTGGGTTGGAGAACTGTTGCTAAAAGAAATTATATAAAGTTGGAAGAGAAAAAAAAAACATTATTTTAAATTTTACATTGCACTGTCCATCCTCTGTCCCCTCCTCTATTTGACTCAACTTTCACAAGTTACATACCAACTTGGCTTTTTTTTCCTATCAGATTTTAAAAGAGGTGTCCAAAATCTAGAACAAGAATAAAAAACTCTCACTTGAGCCTTTTGTTGATCAGTTGAAGTCCTACTCAATACTGAGAGAAAAACTCGGTTTACTGACATCTTTCAAGCTTTTCCTTATGGGTGACTCACTAATGTTACATCACCTAAGCAAGGAAATTGTCACAGGGTGGCTGAACTCAAAATTTCTATGAGCCAGAAATACCCTAACTAAATCCAGTGTCTAATAATAACTCTTCAGAAAAATTGAATTAAGGACCTTGTAATACAATCCTGGTGTCATCCTGAACATAGCAAATTGTAATTTACCTATGTTATGCAAAACCACATTTCTACTAAATCCTCCTAAACACAGACAGGACTTGTAAACTTGTAAAGGGTGTTACCAAAGAGCTAATAATCTACCACTGGAAAAAAATCAGATCTCTCTACTAACACAAAATTTTGTAATTTCAGTTTTAGTCCCTATTCATAGGTTGAGGGATTCACTGAAAATTTGTGATACAACATTGATTGATTAATAAGCTGTGTGGGAAGGCAGTAAGTTGGCAGAATGCTATGAACAGAAAAAGAAAGGCCTTTACCAAAGTCCCAGGGTAAAGTACGTAGCAGGGAGAACGTAGAAGTACTGAGGGACCCTGCTGTACATTTCTGACACCACTTATCATCTTGAGCATTTCAGGATCACTAGAACTGTGTCTCCATGATGGCTACATTCATGAATTAAGCATGTCTCCATTTGCCCTTTGTTCTGAAATGGCTTCTCAAAACCCCAGGCTGTTTTGCCCTAAACAGGATTTCTTTACATCCCATTCAACTGGGAATTCAGCACCCCAAACTACCTTAAGACAGAAAGTAAGGAAGAAATACCAGCACTAAGAAGGTGCTGGAAAGCCTCTAACACACTTGTGAGAAGATACTGGGCATTGCTGGTACAGGGCATGGTGTATTCTCACCAGGAACTGCTCTCTGATGCTCACCTTTCAGTCACCACATAAACAGCACTCTGCATTACAGAGAATTCCTGCATGGAAGATCTTAAAAGCATTTTGGGAAAGACTTTCCCCTTCCTAGAAAGAGGGGTCCTTAACCCTTCTTACAGGGCATGAAATGCACGGACACACAGAGCTTACGCACACAAAGGGCACCACATCAACAGGAAAGATAAAGCATGTATTTGTTACATACCCATCTCCAAGGTTGAAGCTGTTGGGAGAACTGTTGTAGCTTGGAGATGGAGCATTGTTCATTTGATAAGGCACATCTGGCCAGGGAGAGCACTGTTGGAAGAAAGGCAGCAGGGAAACTTTCATAAGGATGGAAATAAAGGATTCGATTCTCCTCTAATACCACATTCATGCTGTTGCCACGCCACTGACTTCAGCTCATCACTCCTGCTGAGAGGAGGAGATGGGCCATGGATTTTCTACACTGCTCTCCAAGTGGGCTGTCAGGGGGCCAGATTGATTCCAGTTGTGCATTCCACATTTCTTTCTCCCATTTCACAAAGCCTGTCCCCAAATAACACTGGGCCAAAGTGTGCACAGCTGTAAGTCAGAGCAACGCCAGTAAGTCAACTCAGACTGAAGGCAGCAATGATACAGAAATACCCCTGGTCTCAATTATAAATCCCTAATTAAATCCAGGCTAAAGTGACAAATATGCTCCAGTGGCATTGCTTCAGGTTTATACCAGTGAAAGAACAGAATTTGAATCAGCCTGCTGAAACCTCTGGCCATTAGTCAGACAGCTCAAGTCATAAATGGATATTTAAATGGAGAAAATTTAAGATAGACAGACAGACATAAAGCTACTAAAAGCCTTCACAAATATAGGTCAGACTCCACAATCCATGACAGTGGTGTAAAACCAGAGTAACCCAGCTAGAATTGGTGACTGTTCTGAATTTAAGTCACTGTAATCAGCAGGAGAAATCTATCCCTGTTGAACCCCCTACTACCAAGAGCTCAAGAAAATGCTCTGTAGTATCCTTGTTTGCAATGATAAAAGGACAACAAGTGTAGCTTTGGAGCTTTAACTAGCAAATATTTTATCATCTCCACAAGCACTGGCAAATATTTAACTCTTTGGCAACCCATATTTCCCCATGCAATATGTCAAAGTGCATCAGAGCTCATAGGGAGAGTTTGGGATCTGCCAACTCAGTAGAATTAGGTCTGTCAATTAGAAAACATGCTGGTTGCTCCTGGTAACATGAGGTAAATTGAGTGGGAGGGACTGGATCTCACAAACAGGAAGTTGATTTAAATCAAGATTAAATTAACATCATTTTTAGAAGTCCAGCAAGCTACTTCAAAAAAAAAAAAGTAACTAAATCAAACAAAAAAGTCTTTCCATAGGGAGACTGTACTACACTTTTAAATCTCTTTCTTGAGTCCTGTTGCTTATTAACCCTGCAGCCTACGATAAATTTATACACACATCATAGCAATGACAGGGAGGTGTAAAAACACATACAACTCTACACCAGATGCATCAAAATGTAAGACACAAAATATTCCCACAGTACAATCCAGAATCTTCTGAGATGCTGCACACAACAGGAGCTTCATAGGCACATTCACAGAAAGACAGATTAATAATTTAATTAGACAGTCTATTTATCTGCTCAAGTGCCCCACCTCCAACGTGAGCTTTTGCCAGGCAGTTCTGAAAAAGATCCCCTCATACAATTGGCATCTGAGAGCCATGACAGGTGCCCAGGAGAACAGTGGAAATTGAGATTTGTTTTTTTTTTTTAAGCCAGGCTACTAAGGGTTGGTTTATATCCCAAAACATAAGAAATCTTGGCATCTTTCAAAAATTTCAATAGTGAGAATCATTTTATAATTTCACTCCACACTCAGTTTCACTCAGATCTGAGCATATATGTCTCCACAAGACAATCTCCAGGGTTCAGAAACTGTTTTCTCTCAAATTTATCTCCCAAACATGATGCAGTATGACGGGTCTAAAACACTTTACCTCTGTGAGAATAGTTGTCTCGTAGGAAGGCTGATACTTCTCCTTCTCTTGGGTGGTCTTCTTTTCCATTTTTTCCCTGTCAGTCTTCTGTTTTCTGTCTGCTCCTTTAGGCTATAAGCACAAGCACAGGCTCTCCCTTATGCCAAGTATTACAAGTTTGGAGACAGAGGCCAACAGATTTATCTAATCTGTTCACAATAGTCTCCTGAAGATTTATGAGGATTCTACATATGAAACAAGATCAGATCTGCATTTTCTAGACAAAAAAATTAGTCAAGCATCTCGACTGTACAGCCCCCACTGATGCCTACTGCAATTCAAAAATAGGCTGACCACAGTCCTGAGATGTGATTCCAACTATTTCACACCATGAGCTTCATCAGTTATGCATCTCAACTGGCATTTGTACCATCTTTCCAGGAACAGGAAAGACGCTGCTCACAGGAACAAAACTGAAGCAGCAGATCCTTTGAGAAAACAGACCTATGGACAGTTGTTGTGAAGTAGTTACAGGTCTGTTATGCCCACGTTAGGAGCTTCAGAGATGTCTTCTCTCTGAACCTTTCTCTCCTCCAGGTGTCATGGAGAGAAACTCCACTGCAACAACAGCGACAAAAAGGTATTTAAGATCTCCAAGGTATACTCTTATTGTCCATGGAGGATTCAATCAAAGAAACTGAAGATACCATAATGTCTAGATTGCCTAGAAACAACAAAACACAGTGGATATCCTAAATATCCCAGTATTTGTATGGTGTTTGAGGCACAACAGACTGGCACAAGTCTTGGTGCAGCACTTAGGCCATTTAAACTCAAGCAGAATTACTGTGTAGTCCAGTGTTTATGCCACCTTGTGCACAAGAGTCCTGCCTAAGATCTTAAGCACACCCAGTTAAAAGTCTGTTCTTTTACTCCACTACTTGCATCACTCCTACACAATTTGAGATCTGTGCACATTTCTGTGCTTTAATCTAGTTGATGACAAAGCAAAAACTACCTCATACCTTGAACACTTTGATCTGGCAGCTTGCAGAATGCAAGTGTTCTGTGTATTCACCATTTTCATTCTGCTTAAAGGTGTCAATTTGCACCCGGAAGGGCACCCCTTTCTCTCCTCCATGTTTCCGTGGAGTAAATTCTGTGCTGATGCAATGTACCTGGTAAAACAGAAGCTGTGCTCATCTCTGGAGACAGTTGGAACCTCTGCAAATCTGAATTTCAGATTATGTCTGGACATGAGGGTTTGGCTCGTCCCAATAAACTAAGAGGCAGAAGAGTTCATATGTTTTCATTTCTGTTCCCCAGGACAAATCAGAACAAGCAGCTCAGAAAGAAATAGGGCATCAGGAAAAGTATCCTTTGATTTAAGTAAATCCCTCATACAGATTAAAAACAGATAGCTGATACTCAGAATGAGAAATACTCATGAAAGGGGAAAGCAAGCAAGACTAACTGGTTGTGAGCAATTTCCTCCAAACAAAACCTATGCTTAGAAAATGACACCAGTGTCTGGGTATTTTTTAAAAGGAAAATCCTGGCTGTAGCAGGTAGTACCCCAATGTTAACAAGTAGCCAGCAAGTTGATCTAGTGAGTATCCTACAAAATAATGATACATAACTGTTACATGAGTCTGTATATTATGATTAACATCTTTCTCTCTTCTTCATGTCCTGGCTACTTTAACTCTCCAGGTCTTTAAAAGGTATCTGACCACTGTATTTACCACAGAAATATCACTTATCTCTTACCTGGATGAATGCCGAGGCTCTCTTTGACGGATCCCAGAGAAATTCAACAGTGTTCAACTGGGTTGGGCTAGCCCTGGGATCCAAGATACCAACTGACAGCGGGATATCTGTAGAAGAAAAGCCCTAAAATTTTAAAAATATTAAATTGAAGAAGAGAAAGCATTTCCACACAATCACAAGATGCATGTGAAAAGTGAAGCCACCAATGAGATATCTATTTGGGACCTATAGTGCTAGATCTCCTTCCCACCCAAAGACACACAGGACTCCTAAGACTGGAGGACGTAAAAACCCTGAACACAATGCAAACACTCCACGCATCACTCAGGTTCCCAACAGTGCACAGGCACCACAATGAAATAGTCTCACCTATATCGAGGATGCGGTCCCCGGGCCGGCTCCACCTCCAGCCCTCGAGCTGCTGGTGCTCCGTGTACTGCAGGCGCCGGTCGTGGAAAACCACACGGATTATGCTCTGTTAGGGAAAGACAGCAGTGTGAACAACGTGATCCAGAAGCCTCTCTCAAGGTGACTTTGGTTTTCCAGAGTAGAAGCAAAAGCTGTTATGTTTCTCACCCCCATTCATGAGGAGAGTAGAGGGTCCACCTAAAAGACCCATCATCATGTTTATCAAATTCCTAAGGGACCCCTCAGTGAGAGAGAAATACACTTCCCCCTTCACAGGGCACATCTTACAGGAGTAACACAGCCCTGTACAGCTTTCTGGGATTTACTCTGGAAGCACTATAGCAATGTCCACCTAATCTCAGGTGTCATGCCATGTAAACATCACTACACTGCCTCAACACCCAAAAAGGCTCACATGGGGGTAATATTTCATGTGTCTGTACCACATCCCAACCCCAGTATATCCCATTCTGATTTGCAAATGTGGAAGCCAGCTCACCTGTCCCTGCACTGATGGAGCTGACGTGTCCAGACACCTTGTCAGCGGGAATTAAACTTGATTCCAGCCATTTTCAACCAGTCATTGGATTTTCCCCAGTGTAGTTAAACAAGTGCAGAATAGGAAAGTGTCTGTAACAGCAGGCTGGTCTGCAATGGTGCAGCCATGTCAGTAACTGAAGAAAAAAGGCTGGAATAAGGGCAATCCCCATGCCAGACAAGTCCTTAGTACTTCTAACTAATTTATCCTTTTGTATATTCAGAGTGCTACAATTACATGAGTTAATGACCCCTAACATCCCAGTTTCTCAAGCCCACACTCCTGCTGGGTAATTCTGTATCAAATGAGTGAGCGATTTTTGCCAGTGAACCTGAGAAATGCCCAAATCAAACCCTAGTTTCAAGATGCAAGCAAGCCACGGTGGGAACACCTGCAAAATTGGAATCCAAATCCACGTACTACCTGAAATGGGCCAAAAAACAAACAGGAAACTGCCTAAACCTGGACAGCATTTGAAATCCAAATTGGAATCCAAATTTTGCAACTGGTCCCCAAAGGAAATCCTGAGGCAGAACAATCAAGAATTGAAAGTTGGATCCAGAACCAAGGTCCGGACCAAAGGTTTTGAATTTGAACTGTTTTGGGAGTGGGGTAAACAAGAGAAAAAAAAAAACCCAAACCAAATGATCAAGTTCTTTATGGTCATCATTATGCCCATTACCAAAGTAAACTGGAGTTATGCAGAATGTGCCTGGCAGAACAATGTAAACACCTGGGCCCTCCATTTGTCATGTAACAAACCCAGGCATGTTGCTGGGCTTCAGCAGGGAGACAAGTCTGCCTCTCCACAGCTTTGACCATGTTCACCACTGAGCTTTGGGATTCCCCTGAACCCAATATTCACAGTGAAACTCTGGGGTCATGATCACAAAAAGAATAAAGGTTCCCCTGAAGCCCTGCAAAGCCAAGCTGCATGGTCCCATGAAACTAGCACTCAACAACTCCATCAGTCCTGCTCCCACTAAAAACAATGGCAAAGTGTTTTCCATTGTCTCAGTGGGAGCAAGGTCAGGCCCTTCATTAAAGGCTGTATGTAGTAGCAGGAAGAAAAGAAATCTATATTTCTCCTTACCTTTACATATTTTGTGTTTAAATCTTGAAACTCTCCCAATTTCCTATTCTCAAGTAGACGGATTTCATAAGACTGACCTAGAGTTTAAGGAAACATTTCCAAGGTGTTTAATATGTTGTAGCAATGAGAGAGTCATGCTGGCATTTATGTGGCTGATAAAGCAAACGTTTGATCAGGGAAAGCTATTTTTGCTAACATAATGCATTTGCCCCAGGAATCGATAGGCACTAAAGCACAGCAGAAATCTGAGGGGAAGGTTTGCCTTTTGGCAGCTCAAAGCTCTCCATTAGGGCATCAATTATAGTTGTCCCCCAGGGCTGCTACAGTTTTCTGGTCACCCTCCAGAAAGTCACCAGGGTGTTAGAGGCAGTTGTCCCCCCACGTCACATGGCTGTGACAGCACTCCCTTTGTCTGTCCCTTCTGCTAAAGCAATGGTTGTGTGAAGAGGTGCTGGCACAACAAGTCCAGGCGCTATCCTGCAGAGGATGGCAACTGGGGCAAAATTTTGCCTTCTTCAGAAAGCAGTCAGGCCTGCAAGGTGTTCTAGTGAACCACAAAACCAGAATTTGCTTCATAAGGCCTGCAAAATTGCTGCCCAGGGTATTCCTTCAGACGTGTGGAGGCAACAATGGGTATTACAGCACGTGCAAGGACCAGTTCTGGGAAGGGAATTCATACTCCACCACCCCACCACCACCCTCAGCATAAGGAATTTAGTCAATTCAACAGAATTCACCAACTGGTTTATGAAATAACATCTCTCTAAGGCCAACAGCATTGATGTCTCAATAGCTTATGCACAAAACTGATGAAGACAGTACAAAAGCTCATTATCTTACACCCAGTCTTTACAATAAACCTGCAGCCAGTACCAAGGCAGGACAGGACAATTAGGATTAATGGAGTATATGTATACCTTAGAGCCAGTTTTTCTCGCTCATCTTGTTATCCTTCCTTTTCCTGAAAAATGCACAGCGTATGACAAGGCAGGCACCAAGAAGGAGATCAGTTTGGATTTTCTGGCTCAACCAGTATTTCTGCAGAACTGGCCCTACAGAAGGCTGCAAAGCAGATACATCTCCCTCTAAGCAGCTTCTACCAGCAGAGACAAAAATGCTACATTTTGGGATCCGGATTTAGAAATGGAAAACTTAGGATAGCAGATGTGTCAAAAAGGCAGACTGCCTTTTGAGAATCTCACCTGCATGAGTACAGACCATATCAACACAGCACAGGGACAATTGTGCTTATTCAGAGAAAAAAAAAAGGGGGGCACAGGAGAGGCCATATTGAAGCCCCAAATGTCTGCACAATACTCCTACTGATGTTAGTAGGAGTTCTGCAAACAGGAAATGACTCTTGAATCCAGTAAGTGACTTAAGGCACAGGGAGAGAGGAGAATAAACCACATGAAGTACCAAAATAAGTACTGGAAACATGCATAGATCTTTACCCATCTCTTTGCACATAAGTAAAACAAAATGACAACCGTGCCTGCCTTTGAAGAAAAAGTGGATTTTGTAAACCACAGTCCTGGAATTGAGGTCTTCCACACTTTAACTCAAGAGACTTTCTAACGTTCCCACTGATACATGTTAATATTGTTCACTTGGTAAATTTTAGGGAGATGTACATAATCAATACTGTTACAATAGCATAAAAAAAGATCAGGGTTCGGTTAGAAAAATGGCTTTTCTCAGAGAATCATAGAAAAGACCCTTAAAATCACTGAGTCCAACCATTAACCTCGAACTGCCAAGTCCACTGCTAAACCATATCCCTAAGTGCCACACGTGCTGTACATGTTTATCCATGTTGTAAAAGGCACTTGGCTGCTCAGTGGTTCAGCTCAGGGATAGATTTCACCAGCTATAGAGTGACACAGTTCATCATCTCAAACCAATTTACACAGTCAAGCATCTCTTGCACTTACAGCCCATTCCCATGCAAATATGAGGCTAATTAATCATTACAGAAAACTAATTTAGGTTTTGAGACCAAGAGACAGTAAAACACATCTATGACTGTACTCAGAGCGGGTAACAGGGACAGCATAATCTAGTGGTATGAGCTGTGCTAAGGAGGAAGGCAGTGGTCAAACCAGAAGCACTGTCAGTCATTCAGCAAGTATCTCAGGAAACAGCAGCTTTTTGGGACACCTTTGTGCACTAATACACTCTCACTCTTTGATCAGCCTGATCTTCTTATTTGTAGTTCCAATGAGCCAAAAGAAAACAATGGGCATAAAATCATAATCCATGTTCCTTTCAAATTAGCATCAAGCACTCAAAAACTCTGCAGAATGCACCTCCCAGTCCTCGCAAGAGACAGGAACAGAGCTGCAGCCTGGCAGGCAGTGGGCACCACACATCCCCACCTGACAGGAGTTATTCACCTTGGAGGGAGTTAGAAACAGATCCTTCAGAGCAGTGAGAAAGAAACTGCAGTGTAGACAGAGTTAATATTAAACAGAAAGCCAAAGAGGAAATAAAATGCTTTGATGAAAGATACATGGGTCATCTCACGGCAGCCCTGGAACGTAGTTTATGCCACAAAAAACCTCAATCAAAATGGTATTTTATGCTAACTGCTTTCTCCTTGAACTCTGAATGTTTAACTTGAGTTGCTACACAGAATGATTATCAAACAAGACTGCTCCCAGCCAAGCTTCAGAAAATACGAGGTTTATTTCCCTCTCTGTGAAACTCCGTCAGTGAGAATTTCATCCTAATTTCTCAAAGTTCCTTCATATATTCATCTTTCGGTATTAATTTTTAATTTATTCTCCTTAAAACTTTCCTGCAAATTCATCATTTTGTGTTTTCTGGTACCCAGAATTTATTAGCATAGACAGCATTCAGAGACTTGTATAGCACCAAACTGCTTGGATTATACTTTTTTCTTGAAAAACACCTTCCAAATCTTGTTCACCCTATATTTTCCACCATTGCTATCAGCAGAACTCCTGATATGGTGAATTACAACCTCAGCCCTGCAATTATTACTGCAGGGAAAAAAGCCCCAACACTTAGATGTCAGAAAACAAAATCCCTTTGTAAAATCAAGCAAATAATAACGATCTGACCTAAAGAAAGCTGAACTCCCCCTGGCGTCAAAGAGGGCAAAGATGTCACACAAGGCTCTGACAGAGATCATCTATGGATCCTGCATCACTGACTCACCAGCATTAGCAGGCACAGGCTGACAATTTTCTGCTAAAACTAAATCAGTAACAGATCATTCTTACTCAGGTATCTAAATCTGTAAAGAAACATCTCTAAGTGTGACTAAAACAATCTGTATTTCCAGTTTCCAAGAGAGACTACAATTAGCTAAGCCCAAAACATAGACCTGAAATACAGAGTTCCCCCATATGGAGTTTTTCCATCTGTCTCAGATGGAATTACAGATTAATACAGGTTAGACTGCAACTTTCCAAGTCAATACTTAGTGGTAAAGCTGGAGACAGGGGCAGAGGGTACCAATGCTGAGACTCTGCAGTGATTTGATTGAATGGCCCAGGTCCAAGACTAGGACAAGTATCTTGTCCTCAGGTGACAAGCGTTCAACATCCACTAAGCTCAGATGGAAAAAAGAGCCTGAAAAAACAATTGTGGCAGTGGAGAGCAGCAGTGCTGTTTTAGATCAGTCCCCTTTAGCAGGATGATACTCATCACCCAGGGCTAAGGCCAGCAACTTGCTGAAACCCTTTTCCTGCCATGCTCTCAACACTGGCCACAGCTGCATCACCACAGGCAACCCAGGTTTGAGATCACTTCAAAGTCAGTGACCAGCCTGGTCTCTGGTCAGGTGTGAAACTGGACAAATGCTCAGGGGCACCTAAAGCACCTCTGTCACCACCTGAAATAAAGGGGACATTTTGAAAGCAAATCCCCAGCACAGCTGACGCTGCAGCAGCCTCCTGCCTGCCCGTGTGACCCGGTGCTCCCCTCACTCACCACAACCCTTCTTCCCTACCTCAGGCAGGGAACAGGATGGTAATAAATTTTCAGAAAACCACAGTACATTCCTGAGATGCAATTTGTCTCCCAACTTCATCGAAACTTCAGGGGCACCAATAAAAACCTGGGCGGGTGATGATATACTGTAATTTGTATTTTAAACAGACATTCCCTGGGCAACAGCAAATTTATGTCATCTCCTCCTAGGCTTGAGTTTGAGCAACTCGCTTTACAGACAAAGTAGTAACCACCCAGGTCCAGAGAGTTCCTGGTTCATAATTCATGAAACAAATCCATCTATCTGAAGGAGGATTTATAGACTGCTTACTTCTTTTAACTTGCATTGTCTTTGGTAATTAACGCACATTAAATGCAGGCATGACCACTTAAATTTGGGGACAGAACTAAAAGTCAACAACTTACTACAGATGAAAAATAAGTTAGTTCAACAAAGGAATGCTTTCACCTGCTCAAAAGGTACAAGTTTAACAGCTTACTGATTTCCATGGAATTTAGTCAGCCATCAGAAATTTTAGGTAATTTCTGATTACAAAAGATTACCACCATTTCAAGCTCAAAGTTACATTTTGTTCAAATATTATTTACTACACAACCACAATATCCTGCTTGCTTTTCTTTCTTTTGGTGTTACATTTCAAGGGCCACTTGCACTATGCATTTTGTGGTTTTCTGCACAATACACTGATATGATACACTAATTTCCAAATAGGATGCTGATGTTCCAGGGTGATATGACTCAGGCCTTACTTTATCTAACAAAGTAGCCTTTCCAGAAATTAATTAAACCCTAACCTTTGACTAAGCAATATCCCAGCAGAAGGTCTGTGGAAAGGAAAGAAAAAAAACTGAAAGTCCTCTTTTTCAGAATGGATCCACACAGCACCAGACAGAACCAGCCTGGAAACTGTTTGATTATTAAGCCAAGCTGGCCAATAAAAATTCCATTTAGCAACTTTATATGGACATCCTAAAGAGTGCATAGATAAAGCCAAAGGAATGCTGACAGTCAAATGCACCATGCAGAAGGAGGGGGAGGGGAAAAAAAGCAAGCATTTATCATCCCAAACCAAAGTACATCCAGCAGGCAAGAGGATCACCTCTGAAACAGCCAAACACAACTATTCAGGGCATCAGGCACATACAAGGATTTTTCTGACAAGAAAGATTAATGAACCCTCAGGGTAAACAGACAAGAGTGGCAGAGCTGGCATGTGAACTTGCATGCTTGATTACCCACACCTTTTTAGCCAGTCACAAGGAAAAATAAAAATTACCATAAGACTTGCTCAAGTGTCCTATGTGTGGACACTGCAGGACAAGAAGCACAAGCAGAACCCTCAATCCCTGAACCACAAATGACAGTGCATATTCTGCAGTTGCTTACCGAAACCTCATTTGACAAGAAGCTGTAGATGTTTATCCAGTGGATATTATAAATTCACCAGCTACACAATAGGCCACCCTGAAAGTTCCTGCTAGGCTAGGAACATGGAAATCCTGCAAAGGAGGACAAGCTGTGGGCCAGGAAATGCAAAAGGAACACTAAAGTCACCCTAACACCGCAGGCCCATCTTGCCTCACACCCCATCTTCAACACAGCACCCAGAGATGGAGCAGGGTGAGTACAGCCAGCCCTTTCCTTGCCCTATCTTCCCAGTTTCTGGTATTCAGTATCCAGATTGTATCCACATCCAGCTGCCCAGTCATGATTAATGCTCATTAACTCTTTTCTATGGTCTCCTTCCTAATTTGCTTGTACTGTGGCAATCAGAACCACAATTTATACAATTTGCTTTAGTACTGACAGTCTGGGCCTTCGCCTGCCTCCTGCCTCTCCCTTTGCAGCAAAGCTCCCTTAACTCCACCACGTTTTGGTACCCAGGAGTTCAACGCTGAGCATTCCTGCTGTGCTTGCCCCTACCAACAAGGCAGCAACACTACAGGGGCACAGCACAACAATTCAACTACCAATTCTACCACCACACCACGGAGCTTCACTGTCATTGTGCTGCTTTTATGTTTTTACCCCTTTTACAATGTGCCCCCAACTCAAGGGGGTTTCTTTGTCCCCTTTTTCCTCTTTCCCTACCTCTTTCTTGTGGGAAGGCCAAAGACCTGCCTCAGAGCCAAGTTTGCTGCAGGAAAATTTCACTGCTCATTTACTATATGAACATTTGGCTGAGCCCTACTCTCCACAGACTTTTGAAGACAGTGTATTCTACAGTGCTGACACGTCATAGCCAACAGGCACTAACAGAAATACTCCTCATTTACAGTGGTTTCCACTCAAAAGAGAGGGAGGTACATTTCAATCCCCAAAGACTAGAGTCTCACTTTGAATCAAGAACACAAAACAAGTCAGCAGACACAGAAACACTTCCAGTTGCTAAGTTCACTGTGTGTCCTTGGGCTTCTTTTGCATAGACCTCATCCACTTGATCCCACCTAATCTACACCATGTTATAAACTTCAATTTTTAATACAAATTAATCAGTGAAGAAATCATGGACTTCCAATGGAAAAAATACCTACCCCGTGAAAATAATTTCTTCCTGTATTTCCACTTCTCTAGCATGTACTTGAAACACTCAGGATTATCTTGGTCACATCTGTCCAGCTCAGAAAACCTTAGTCCCCTCTGTATAAGTAAAAAATACAGGCTTTTTCTGGTTTCAACCTGTTTTAAGTCAATTTGGACAACAGGTTTTATAGCTCTCTAAGAGTAGGTTTGTGTGTAATATTTACTTGAGTTCCAGATAACTAAGAAGAATGATCCCGGGTGAGGGTGATGAAGAGGGATGCAGAAGAGCTGAGTATGACTCCTGACCCCGCCTGGAAGCTCCCTCAGATGCCCTCAGGTTAAGTCCCTTCCTTCACCACATTTCTGCAGTAAGAAACTGGGAGAAAGCAAACCCCACTCCGTTCATGGCTGCTCAGTCAGTGCCGACCACAGCACAGGGAGGAGATGTGATCAAAGCAGATTCCACACTGGTCACGAACATGGCACCAAGCTGGGACAGGAGGAATCTCACTGCTCCAGTGTTTGCTGTCTAGTTTCAGAAACATCTAATAAATGCTTGGTAGGAAGCAAATAGGAGAAAAAAAGCTGCTTTTTTCCCCTCTACCTCTTTAGAAAATAAACAGTATATTCTCTTACAAAAAAGTATATTATTCTTATGAAAACAACTAATCATGTCAAACCTACACTATTTCTCAAGCTTCTTATTGCTACCTAAAATGTGAGGACACTGCATATTAGAGGAAGCTAACTGGAAAATTTCTACATCTTTTCAGATTGATAGGGACATTCATACAAATATCAAATCCTACAAAATTGCAGACAAAAAATTCTCAAATAATCTCAAAGTAGATACAGATAATGGGGTAAAAAAGTTGCTTGGAACACAAAGAAAAAAATCTTCCAGATATTTTCATACTTTTCACAACACTCTGAGGAACTTCTGAGCAGTCTCTTTCTTCACAGATATTGAAGATTTACGGGAGAACAAAATGCAGTCTAGGGGCTTCCAGTAGGAGTTGTGCACAGGCTACAATCCAGCAAGTTCACAATCCCATTTGAATTTCATCCAGATGTTAGCAACAGAAGAAAGGATTACAAAAAGAATAGAAAACAGCCTCTTGGTTAAAAGACAACTGAGATTCTAGCTTCCTAGGGACAACAGAAGTCAGATGCTCTACTTACGCAGAGGTGCCCTGTCATCTGAAGCAAGATTCATAGTGAGCTTAGGGATGGTGTGGTTTGGAGACAGGGTTGTTTATCCTGGGCTGCCAAGTGAAGACAGAGCTGCCAAACATATGGGGAAATTGCTTCTAGCACAATTAATGGCTTCAGCTGAGACACCAGAACCTACTCAGAGCTGTCTCCAAAGTCAGGCAGGAGACAAATTCCTCCTCTGAAGATGAAGTGCACCACAAGAACCAAAAACACCAAAAGCCGCTCTCAGAAACGGGAAATACAAATTAGCTCCGTTAGCCATTTCAGTTTTTAAGCCATCCAAACCAGGGACCGAGTGGAAAGGGGCCAAGGAGCAGTATTGCACCCCATAATCAGGGAACAAGGACACATGGGTGGGTGGGCAGTCTTCAGGGAGCACCTGGCACTCACAGTCTCAATGACACAAAGCCATTGTTGTGCCTGTGATTCAGGCAAGTGTGCAGTGTTTGTCTGCATGGGAGAAGCCACCAGCAGCAGAGCTCCTACAAATGCCCAGGGCCTGGTCAGTGATGGCCATGACTGCTAGGAGGAGAGACAGTTCCTAGCACAGGACAAAGCAAAAATATCCCCATAAACAGAGCTATAATTAAACCAGAAGCACACCCAGGCAGAGCTGGTCGCTCAGCCTTCTCTACACTCCATTTAGGCAAATAATGAATAGTTCCAGGAAAAGTACAAACATCCAGGCAGTTGTGACCCCATAAAAACTCAATTACGTAGGAGTTAACGTCAATATAAAACAGCTTTTTTCATTTACTGTAAATCTCAGTGTTTAAAACTAGGTTCTCTGGCTGTAGAAGATTAGACAACCAAATCCGAACTTTAGACTTTTTAAGGGAGGCAAAGGTTCTCTTTTGCCTTCTGCTGTAAGCAATTTCATCTCCTACCCAAACAATTAGCAATTGACTCCAAAGTGTCCTCTTCAGCTGTTCCTTGCCCAGTGCTTTCTCCACCTTTCTTTGGAGGAGAAACCAGAACGCATCTGCAGCGGAGACGAGGCAGGACAACACCCAGCAGATTTTAAACACAGTACCAGTTTATGCAGAGGTGACTTGAACCTGGATATATGCCTTTGGACCCTGGGGCTGAAATTTGGGGCTTTTGTTTAGGTGTGATCCAGACCCAAACCAAGTCCATCTTTAGGTTTATGAGGCATCTGCTGCTTATGCACCGCCACAGCAACAGTCCCAATAGCACAGGTTCTCTCAGTGGTTTTCCCTCATGGTTTGAGTTTTTGGCTTGGTTCTTTTCTGAACTGTCTAGGACTGGCACTCAGGCTGACTCCTGGAAGACACCATAAAGCAGAGGTGGCCAGCCTTCCAAACCCTAACCAGCTGTACACTAAAATCCTTGCACAGCCAAGAACCACAAGTCACACACCACAGATCTGGAGAGCTGAACGGAGCCCAGGAAAACTTTACAGGCAGATGACGGCCAGTTCCTGTGAAGTACCACCGGGGGACTGGGCTGGATTTCTCACAGAGCCTGTGCTCAGTGACCCTCTGCCACCAACCTTAACCACCCTCTATTTGAAGTAACTCAGATCTGAGGTTCTGAGCCAGCCCAATGCCAGTCATGAAACAAAATCATGACTTGAACAGCTCACAGTCCACATGTGGTTCTGGCACTACAAGATGATTCTCTTGGGCAATGACTTTCAGGTTTTTGTGATTTTTGGCATTTTGTTTTTTAAAGCAATGACTTTATTTCCTCATTTCCTTATTAGCATTCAGATCTACTGTACACAGTGCTTGTTTCCTCCACATTCATTCTGCTGCAATTTCTGGAACCACCTTTCACTGCTTCCATTTCTGTCAATGTTTGAAACTGGTTTCAACCAGCCATGGTCAAACCACACCCCATATGACTGCAGACCATGGAATATGCACTGCATCAAGCCATCTTGCTAAAGCAGTGGTTTGTAATATGGTTGCTGGTTGATTGTTTGTCTGAAAATCCCTATCCACAAGAGACACTGAAATAGTGCTAAAAGGCAGACTAGTTCCAGAAACGTTAGGATGTTTGTGCTGCAGACTTCTGGACAGTGTAGTTCTGTTGACAGATGTGATCCCTGACCAAAGGAGCAATGCCAGCAGCAGCTTCCAAAGTGAGGACAGCACCTTTACCAGTCTCATGGACTGAAGGTGGAGTGGGATTGAGACACCATACTAATAAGCCTATACTTTGTGCCATCATATGAGTAATCCTCCCGAGATCCAGTAAAGACCTCTTAATGAAGGAACTGCCCTAAGGATCAGCAAACTAAGATTGTGTTCAATTTGGCTCCAGTTTAGCCAAGGAATGTGGGAAGGCAGGGGGGACAGAGATCGGGAAAGACAAGTGTAATGAGTCAGTCTTTGGAAACCAAGCTACGGATCTGATTCTAGTTACCTCATTTACAGGCTGGTTCTAGAGTTGTGGCCAGAGAGCACTCATGGCTTCAAACTGGAGCAGACAAACTTGGGACTCTGCCCTGGCCACATGTCCCCAGGTCAACTTAACACTATAGCTAAGATCACTCCATTGTGCTCCCTCACAAATACTTCCCCTGCCCTTGGTGAAAACACTGCTCTCCAGTTCAGGAGTCCCCTCAGCCTTCACCCTTGTGGAGAGTCCAGACCAAAGACCTCTTCCTACTCACCACCACTGACCATCCCTCTGGGTTTATCCAGCAAGAAGCAAGGCTCAGGAAAAGCTCCTGAGCCTGAAGCCCTCTCCCACTTGAACACAAACACAGCCACCGGACAGTCCTTCTTCCTAGCCCATATGGAATCCTCTCAGATCTCACCTGAACTCTCCATTGGTTCCTCTTCTATCCCTGCTCTGCAACTTGGCCTTCAGTTTGCTACCCAGTACTTCTGGCTTTCCACAGCCCATAGCTCTGTCAGACCTGACCTTTCATCCACCCAGTTCTGCATAAGGATGTTCCTGAGCTGGTCCACTCATCACCACTGAACCAGTCGCGTGTGGAGAAGATGTTTCAGGGCAGGAGGCAGAGCTGCTTCACAGTGACAAAAGGTCAGTTACTGAGTGGTGAAGAGCTCAAGTTGAGAAGGAACATTTGAACAGCAAGTGGCAAGAGTCACCCAGCAAAGGGAAAATCCCACACCCTTTACTCACAGTTTCAGAAAGTAACTTGACTGGATGCGAACTGCTCTGTTGGTGCTGGGACAGCCACTGTCTCTTTGTATCTGCCTTACTACAAGCAAGTCATGACTGACACACAGGCAGGGTGTCAGGACATCCATTAATGAAGTTACCCATTTGCTAAAGTAATCCATCACAACATTCAAGGAGGGAAGTTTTATGTAACAGTGTTTGGCCAGTCCATGATAAACACAGAGAGAGGTTAAGGTGCAAGAGGTGTCCCTTTGCTTACAGCCAGGCTAAGGAAAGAAAGTGTAGGGAATGGTCTGAATTGTTTCACAAGATGGCTGTGGCTTTGCAGCTGGGTCACAGTGCTCTGGAGTCAGTCAGCTCTTCTGCTGTGCCATGAGTATTGGTTCCACAAACCTTGGCTGCTTAGAGGTTCCCTCCACATACCTCCTCAAGCTCATGTAAAATAACTCTACTAATGGGATTAATTTTCTGACAGAGCCTTTACATTCTCAGTTCTTTCTAACCCATGGCAATGTTCTCACCAATATGCCACTAACAGAAATCAGGCACTGCAGCCTCCCAATTCTACTGCACAGCTCCTGCCAGCCTCATCCTTGCTTTGCTTCTCCAGGCCTGCCCAGCTTCATGCTCTCCAGGGTATATTCTGCAAAGATACATCCCACCTCGAGGGATGAAAGACAGATGATATCCAAGAAATGCCAAGAAAGCAGGTCAGTGCTATGTCGAGATGTAGCAGTAGGTAACTCCTTGCAACAGTGAGCAGGACAAAGCCTAACACAACATGGTCTATCTGAAAGGCAGTGACAGTCTTACTCTGAAAAGGGAAACATGGACTGCTCCAGTCACAGTTTTTTAAAAACTCATGGTATTGTGTAAAGAGTTGACTAACTTTTTCCCTGTCAAGGTAAAAAAGCAGGCACTGCTTCACATATCCTAAAATATTTGGCCATCGACAGCATTTCACAACCAAAAAAATCTTTTATTCCAATACAGGAAAGAATTGTGTTTCACAGGAAGATGCATCTCAGTCTCATAATAGATACTGCCCATTATCACCTCCTGGGCTCTGCTGTGTTAAGATGGATAAACTGAGATGACACAGCCGCATATCCCAAGCAGCTCTTGATCATGGGAGACAGAACAGTGACAGCTTATGTGACAGGAAATACCTCGCTCCTTGAGTAGAGCCTGCTGTACTTCACTGATCTTTCTGTGGGGGCTCCAGGGGTCTACCAGATACTAAAACAGATCCAGCAGCCAGCTGTACCCGAAGTCAGAGTCCAGGCGAGGTCAGGGATCTGATTTCTACCAGCATTGAGATAAACCTATCCAGGCAGACATCCAAGTAAGCATCCCACTCAGTGAACAAAGCTTAAAGAGCTGGGGCAGTGTCCTGAGGCAGGAGAGGATCTCAGTAACAGTGCAGACAGCCTTCAGCTTGTTCTTAGGCTAATGCTCTTGTTTACAGCCTGGCAGAAAGTAAGTGTAGTACGTTTTAGCATAATCTGCGCATCGAGAGGTCTGATCCCCTCAAGACCCACACACAGGAGGTGCTGCAAAGTGACTGCCAAACACCAACCACAGATGTGTCTGCACAAATTCTGCCAAAGGGGGGAAAAAACCACACAGTGTTTATTTATCCAGGAGTATGAACCAGTCTAAGAAGTCAGTTACAGAGGACCTTGCTGCACTGAACCCTGGCAACTTGTCAAGTTAGGCGCTGAGCAGAGCCACACCAGCCAGCCTGTGGGAACAATGTCACTCTGCCCAGACCGCAGAGGAGCCCTTGGATACCTGCTAATTCACCCTCTGGCTATGCCCTCCAGCAGTGCCAAGGAACTTGCAGTGTTAAGAGCCCTCCCCAGTCCAAGCTGGCCCATCTGCTTCCTCAATCTGGCCTTGTGAGATGCTAGTAGGAGGCTGCAGCTTAAGCTGTCTGAGATCAAGCCAGTACTCAGCCACAGGGAACTGTGCATGCTGTAACACTGCTTTAAGTCAACAGTTAAACCAGTGGCATTTCATTATTATATAATAGTTGATAATCTGGTATCTAAATGTGAACAATTAAATATTCCTCCTTTCCTCCACCCTCCTCCCCACCTCTACCCCTCTTTTCCCATCCCACTGCCCTCCCGGTAACGCAAAATATGGGATTAAAACTCATTAACTGTTCCCAAGAAATATGGTCTCCTTCAGTGCAGTGCAAACCCTACCTTGGTTGAGGTAGGTCAGGGTTTCCTCGTGCAGTTTCACGGCGGGTGAGGTGGCTGTGCAGAGGACGTACTGAAAGGGGGGCAGCTTGGCATCGTTCTCAGGGGACAGCTGTGGTTCCTCCTGCTTGAAGATTGGCAGCGCAAGGACATCTCTGCAACACACAGTTTGCACACACTTAGTTACAAAGAGTTTATGGAATATCCTAGCCTCAATCTGCATTTGGTTCTCACGATCCCAGATAATGGGGGTGGTCTCTGGAGAAACACCACCTTAAAATGGCTAAAAGAGGAAGAATCTGGCCTGTATAATGTAACCAGGCAACTTCTGCCCCTGGGATATCAGCACTGCACACAAAGAACATAGCAATGGCAAAACAGAGTATGTCTGAGAATTAATAAAAGTTTTTAAAACATAAACCAGGTTTACTTTTCAGTTAAGCAGTCTTCTTGATGGGGGAAAAAAAAAAATCAAAAATAGGTTCTTCATCCCTGTGGAAGAACATTTCATTAAGAGTTCTCGGGTTCTCAGATGAAAGCCTTTCCGAAAAAAAGCAAGAAGGGGCACTTTGACAGCTGAATGTCAGATCAGTAAAATGTCTTCAAGTAGCAGCCAAGGGTTAGAAGCAGACAGAGCTCTGGTGTAAGATGATATTCAGGTAAAATATGGCATGAACTGTTGGATTAATTGACTCATGTCTTTGCATTCTAACAAACCCGGTCCCAAAGAATCACACAGCTCTTTAAGTCAGTACCTTCATGAATGCACACACAAGTGCTTGGGAGCAGCTTCACTACGACCTGCACAGAGACCCTGTTCTCACTTTTTGACAAGATGTTGATACTGGCCTGCCTGCTGATTTAATCCCAGGCTGATCCCAACCCACACTAATCCCGAAGCAGAACTGGTATTAGCAAGGCTGAGAGCTCAACAAATGATCAGTTGATTAGTACAAAATGAGATATCAGGAATAAGCATCCTTATCTCAGCCTGTCTGATACTGGAGAATCACATTAGTCTTTCCCATCCACTAATACTTCTGATCATTGTGTCCACCTACTTAAAACATGAATACCCTTCCCAAATTAGTAGGATTATGTTGAACACAGACACAATTCAGAATAAGAAGTGATTCTTTTCCTCTTCCATTTCTTCCAGGTGTGAAAACTCGCGATTCTCTTTACAGAGGCTGCAGTTTAGCTCTTTTGATAATCCCATACACAAAATGCTCTAAGAAAAACCATACAGCATGTACAGGCATGCAACCCAAAAGGGCATTAAGAAATTCTTCCTTGCCAGTTCAGTTAATGATCCACTCATAGCACCCACAACCTTGAAGGCTACTCAGGTCATGAGTGAAACCGTGCAGCAAGTTTAGAGTAAACTGCTCAAGTGCCTGATTCAAACATCCGTAGCCCTATTTAGGGGAAAACAAAAGCCAAAGAGCAAATTTCAGATGCAGACAGGAGAAAAGAAACACCCATCTCTGTTTCCATTCTCTCTTCCAACCCCACGCCCTCCATATTATCACCCACTCGAAGGCATCCAGCCCCATTTGCTTCCTGGCATTACTGACATAATCACAGCTCTTGCCTAACTGCTGCCATAGAGAGGGTTTTTTCCTTAGCGATGATTTACTACAGTAATGAAGTGACAGAAATGCCTGCAGTAGATTTCTGAAATAGATAGCATTGCTCCACACACATGCAGGATCTGATACTGCTCCGGAGTCATCTCACTCACCCCGGATGCCAGCATTTGCTCTGACCGCGCTCATCCGCACAATGCTCTTGGAATGCCTGTGGCTTTACAGATGAGAACAGGTCAAAAACCCCGGAGCCCAAAAACTTCTGCAGTTCAGCAGGAAACAGCAGGAAAATCCGACCCAGGTTAAAGAGTTAGGGGTGAGGAATTTGGACACCTACTCACCTGAAACAGTTGAGAAATTTAGGCAACGGGCAGTCAAACTTCAAGTACCGTATTTCACATCAGGCTCTTAGCACCCCTACACCTGCCAGAACAGCTGTCTGATCGCTGAGGACCATAAACATGGAGGAATCCATGACTAGGTCTCTGGAAAGCTTCACCATATTAAAGCTCCAACGAAGCCACACAAGTTAATCACATTTTTATTCTAGAGCATTTGAACTAATGGCCTGTGCTATCTGTCGCTTTGGGTCAAGAGCTTCTTAAACAGTCGACCTTATTAAAAGTGTTTGGAACTTAGAATGAGATCAAAAGGATTTTTAAGTTGTACACATATAAGCCATCACAATATTTGTTCAACACTTCACTCAGGAGTCACAAATCAAGTTTAGGGAAAAACAGGCTTTTACAACAGTTCCTATTCTTAAAAAAAAAAGTTGAACTTCTTAAAACTCTCCCAAAGTTTCACCCTCATGCTAAAGTTTTACAGTTCTGATCTTAACCAACAGTTTGCTAACCTGGGAAGAGAAAAAGTTATTTGAGAGTTCAGTCAGCTGACAGAACAGAGAGTAAAACACGTACCAGGTTTTCATAGCAAATGAATGAAGATTTACACGGATTTTTATGTAGTATCGTCTTGCTCTAACTGCAAATACCACTGAGGTATGGCAGAACTTACATGGATGTCTCATACACAGAAAGCCCTTGACCTCTGCAGAGTATAATGCATACAAAGTTTTCCTACGGCAACTTCAAGAATTATACTATTTCAGTTTCTTGTGCAGAGTCACAACAAGAGGGTATGGAAAGCCTTCAGAAAGGCATAGCTCAGCAGAAAAATGCCCCTCTTAGAAATACATGTCTTAACACATTCTCATGGAAAGTGAGTTGTCCAGAATTAGAGATTTTTACATAAAAAAACAAGGGTTTTGTTCAGCCTACCTTCCCTGAAACACCTGAGGGCATTGTCGCCATAAAACTGATTTTAGGGCTTTTAATCCCATATCAAACGCACCATGGTGACAGTGGCAGATACTCACTAAAGCTGAAGTTTGTTTCTAAAACACCAACAGTCACCTCCATACCAGCCTGACAGAACAGGTACCCTTTATCCCCCAAGCTAGCATCAGGCCAGCAAAAATAACCTAATGTGTTTTCTGGCCAATTAAACGGAATTTAAAACGGGGACTCGAGCATGACCCAGACTTGATGATCTTGCAGCGCTCCTGCTACAAATCCATGGAGTTAATGAAGCATCCTGAGCACCATAAATACTCTCTAATGGAGAATATGCCAAAGCACCAACGCTGATGCTCCACTGCTACTACCGCTCTCACTGTCCTAAACTAATGAGATTAGCAAGCACAAAGCAAGAGAGAACAAGACTTTTGCCACATACATATTGTGAAACGGAGTTATTGACATAGAGGGAGGAGATGAACAATCTTGTATGAAGAAGTGGAAAAGCTGCCAGAAGGCAAGAATCTCCCAGTATTGTATCATTTGATAATGGGAGATTATTATTTAGTCCAAAATAAAATTTCTTTGCAAGTACACTGATAGGCAGCAGGAATAGCTAAGATAGCGTCTCCTTGAAAGGGAAGCATTATCTGTGCTCGAAGCGCTTCCCCAGACAAACTCAATGTTCTCTCAAGAGTGGTTATTTGGGGGCACATTTGAAAGTCAGGGTTCTTGGGCCACAGCCAGGTTCTCCACTGTCACAATTCAGCAAAATCCCACTCCAGCGGAGCAGCAGCAATCGACACCCGCTGACGGCTGAGCTTTACATCTTCAGAAAGCAAAGAATTCACAAGCACCCAGCAA
Source organism: Climacteris rufus (assembly GCA_013398175.1). Lineage (NCBI taxonomy): Eukaryota > Metazoa > Chordata > Aves > Passeriformes > Climacteridae > Climacteris > Climacteris rufus. The sequence goes on from VZRZ01003586.1 coordinate 975,630, forward strand.
AAAGGGAACTCCCAAAGTCGCCTGCTTTGACATCGTTTGGAGGGAGGAAACACGGGTTTGTGCTACACATGTTACAGACTATTGTTTAGCAGCCCTTGTACTTAAATTAGGCACATTTAATTAAACGCAACTGTGCGGAGGCAGGAAAAAGCTGGTTTAGACAAGTTCAGAAAGTGAAATTCTGCGTTTTTCGCACATCGTCCCAAAAAGCAGAGAAAGAAATCCCATCCCCAGAAAACTGGGTGCCTTCTTAATTTGTCTACGGGCGTTTTCCACCGAATTGTGACCGCGCTCCGCCGCTGCCGCACCTCTCCCTCGGAGCTGCGCTACCCCAGCCCGGAGAGGAAGGGACCCGGCACAAGCGACACGGCAGAGCCGCAGGGAGGTGTCCAACGAGGCGCTACAAAAATAAAGAAGGAAACAAGAACCGAAAAAAAAAAAAAATGGAGCCCCGGTGTCTCAGACAGGGGGAGCAGCGCTAAGCCCGGCCGGGGGGCCCGGCGGGCACCGGGGCTGCAGCCGGGGAACCCAGCGGGCGGGCGGGCAGCCGCGGGACGGGGCACCCGACCCAACGCCCTCCCCGTGCCAGGGCTGCCGCTGCCCGGGACTCACCGCAGGTAGCTGCCGGTCGAGTGCTGGTTGTAGTGCTCCGGCTGCGTGTGCCAAAACAGCATCTTGGGGGCGGCCGGCGGCGGTCCCTGCGCTGCGGAGGGGCGGCCGCGCTGCCCACCCCAGGCGTGCCGGGCACGGCTGCCGCCAACTGG
>VZRZ01003586.1:976516-1125950 GCA_013398175.1 Climacteris rufus
CTGGCCCGGAGCGGGGCCTGAGGGCCGTGGGAGCCAAGGATGGGTGGGCACGACAAGTTCGGCAACCCCGGGGCGGCCCCGGGCGACCCGCGGCCGTGCAGGACCTGCCGCCTGGGCTGCCGAAGTGCCCAAACCGAGCCCCTCATCCGACACCGGCGTGAAACCCCTGCTCAGGTTCCTGTGAGCTCACGGTTTTCTTGAAGTGAGGGACAGCTGACTGCTTTAGCTCGGTGCTGTCTGTCTCTTACACCGGACTGCGCCTCATTTTAGTGTGACCTTGGTGTCAGGGGGTATTTTCCAAGTGGGAGAGCAGAGAAGTTTGCTAGAGGAGGTGCATGAACAAGAGGACAGTGTCAGGGACTAAACTCACCACTAACCCATTCGAACCCACCTGTCTTTTCTATCTCAACTCCCCGACACAGTAAGAAGAAATCTGTTCCTCCACTTCAAAAGGAATCCTGATCCTCACCCACAAAGTTGCCCATAGCCATCATTTTCCTAACCCCCTGCTCTCAGGGCACCTTCCTGTCCCACCAATCCTTCTCTGGTCTGATAACTGGGGAGGGGGAACAAAAGGGTAGAGGGGTTCCCCATTTGATCATTTCCTATTGTCTCTCCACCAGCAGAAATGGAAACAGACCCTTAATTACTGTGAGTCATTGAACATTTTTCAGTTTTTCAGGAGAAGGCGTCCTATCCCTGAGGTTCCTGGTCAAATTTCAGCTGAGAAAAAAGCACCTTACTCAGGGTAGTTGTTGTCATTCACTGTCAGATTCATTGTCAGATGAGTTTTTTCAGACAGATGAATTTTCTATTCTCCTGCCATGATTATAGAATATTGATATTGTCATAGCATTTATATATCATAATTAGGTCTAGCCCAATAGAGTCAGATGCAGCATAACTGTAGGCATTGGTTGTTCATATCTTGAGGTACAGGAAAAGCTAACTTGAAAGGTAACTGAGCAGCTTTACAGAGATGCTATGAGTCTAAAAGCTTTTAAGATGCTTTGTTTATATCTGCTTGTCTCCGCTAGTTTCAGGCTAAGAAATAGCACAAATAAATGTGCCTTTAAAGTAGTTTCTCTTTCCTCCGTTACTACACAGTTAGACTGTCACAATAAGGACACGAAAAGGACGCGGACACCTGCTAACAGAGCAAAGAAACAACTGCGCCCAAAATGGGCCGGGTTTATTTTATATGTATCTTAGAAACCACAGTGGATTGGAGGGACAACGTTGCCACCCCTCAATCACACTGGTCAAAGGAAATATCCATCAAATCTCTCCGCCCAGGAGAAAGGAATGTAAATAATAAGCTACCGTTACAAAAACATGAATATGTTTACAGAGAATGTATGAGAAACAGATACAGAAGAATGAAAACATCACGAACTGCAAAACTCAGGGCAACATTAGACAAACCTTGTTTCTAACAAAGCAAAATGGCTGGAGTTATCATTTTTATACTCTTGAAAATATTTGGCTCTGCTCACACAACATCTGAGACCTTGGTTGAGCAAAGCCTATATATAGCTCTTGGACAGAGAAACAAGACAAAGTTTGCTGAGCTGTCCAAGGACTTCTCTGAACAGCAAATATCCTTCCACAGTTTGAGTGGTTTGCTGCACCAACTGGAGAAATATGAAGTCCAATGTAAAAGTAAATTGCCACACTGAATGAAACAAAGGATCTCAACAAGTCTGACATGTTAGTATTTTCTTTACTATCTTTCTAAAAAGTACATATATTGGAGTGAAAATAACTTTCAAATAATTCCACTCATTCCCTTTCTGGCCTGTTGATGTATGTAGAAATAAGGTGAGATCTACTAATTAATTTTACAGAGACTATCAACAGCTCTGTCTTCTAAATATTCCTGTTCTTCCCATTCCTTTCTAAGCCAAATCTGATGAAGAAAAATACTTCTTTGTTCCTTGTCTACCTCTCCTGAAAGAAATCTCACCCATCTTCTGGTCTAACTGCTGCTCTTGCCCGAGTGTGGAAGTTTACACAGCATCAAATACCTTCTCCTGATCTTCAGAACCCACTGCATCACAGAGGCCAAATCATCCTCTGCTCCCCTCTAGGGCTCCCTTGATCACCCAACATCTGCTTTTCCTCTTACACCAACACAGCACCTCAGTGAAGAGGTCTTCTCCACCACAGCTTTCTCACCCAAACCTCCCTTTGCTGTCCTACTCCCTCTCAGATCAAAGCAATTTCTTTGCTGTGCTGACTGCTCTTCATCTCTCATTTTAGATGCTTGTTCAATTTGCCATGGTAAAATACTTTGATCATATGATTAAAAGGGATTGATTGAATATTTTGTTTGATGGATTTTTCTACTTGAGGTAATGGTATGAAGCGACCTTGGGATACTTTTCATGTTGAAAAAAAAGGTATTTTAAAAATAAGTATATTTTCCTGTGAATGTTTGTACATGGAAACCAGAGTACTGTGAGTTCAGCCCAAAAGTTCATTCTGCCGCTTCACTGTTCGTTGCAATTCCTGTATCCCACTGGGTGGGAAACAGCTTTCATCTGCTTCACTGGAGAGTCAAGAGGTTTTGATCAGCTTCTCAGCACTTAGAGCCAAACTAATAGAATTTGCAGTGAAATGGCTGAGATAGTCACATATTCCATTCCCTTTCTGCTCTGGAAGAAGGGTGTTCCCATTAGCCAAGGAGTTAAAGAGATGTGAGCATTACAGCACTGGAGAGATGGCCACAGGTCTGCAAAAGAAATGAAACACTTAACTCCCACAAAACTGAATAGAAACAAAGCATCTCTATACCTTTATGACTTCCACCACAAACATCTGAATTGCTTCTGGAAAGTACAACAGGATGTTCTATGTTAACAAGTTAAGCAATTTTGTGTTCACAAAGCCCCAGATAAACTGGAAGGATCAAGGGTGAATGTTATACTGTATTGAAGATCTTCCAAAAGCTGCCATTAGTTCTTTATGGCATTAGCCAAGGTTATTCAGAGATTAATCCACCTCTCTCCTGATGCACAGACCATAGAGTTACAGCCTGTTTGAATGAACTGCAGGGATCTGAAATGAGCTGCAGAGACTTGGGAAGACTTACTGAGATGGTCACCCAAGCACTGAATATGCTCTTAGGAAAAACAGTCAGCATGGTGCCTTTTGTGTTGCCTTTCTGTGTATTTTAGCTCACAGGTTTCCAGCCTTTGACTTGGGGATCTCTGTGGGAATTATATTGAAGTAGGCTCTGCAAGATAACCAAGAAAAGTGACTGTACTGTGACTGACTGGTTTGCTCAACTTTCTCTGGAAAATACTGAAGGCACCAGAAACTGGAAAGGACTGGCAACCCGAAGATTTAATCAACTGCAACATTATGAATGAAGAAAGGAACAGCTTCTATACAGCCCTTACTTCTCTAAATAAAAAACCCATTGCTTTACCTTTGACAGGGTTTGGGACTGTTTCCAGTGGCAAGTACAGGCTCTCACAAGTAGCCCTCTGACCCCCAGGCTCTCCTCATCTTTTCCAAGCAGGTCCACTTTTCAGATGGAAACCAGCCTAGATGGGTTCCCATTGCCCTTTACTGAACAGCACCTCGGGGCAGTGGCTACCACTAGAACTATGAATGCAGTTGTGGTGTTACAGCTGAGAAGGAGGACACTGAGCTGAAAAAACTGAGAATGAACAAGGTCTTGAAAGTGTGCATTATACTGACAGAAATACAGAGCTTATTTTGGTTTTATGAGAGGAAGATTAACAGGTGACTCAAACATGGTCTATAAATATTCACATGGAAAATCAACATTTCATAAGGTATGCTCCTAAACCTCACAACAAAGATACAAGAGCCACAGAATAAACACTGCAAGTTAATAAAGTGAGGCTAAGAACAGACTGCAATGAATGCATTCAACCATGAGTGTAACTTTCCCAAACTTTGTGGTTAAAGCTGCCTCCTGCAATCCTCATTTTCTAGATTTAATTCCAGACTAATTTTTTTGCGCACATACACACACCTCCCCCCCACACCCACACCCCCACCAAAAAAAAAAAAAAAAAGATTGAACAGCAAGGAATTCATTTAGGTCCTGTGGCCAGCTGGACACAGGAGAGCAAAGAAGCTCACCAGGACTCTTTCTATCTTTACAATCTCTGACGTTTCCTGCCAAATACCATCTTATTACAGCCACCTCTCTGCTCTGCCTCGTGAGTCTGAAGCAATGTCTCCCCTTCCCTGACAGTCAAACTGCCCCGATGCTCATATGCTGTGATGTGCTGTCAACACAATCATCATGACACAATGAGAAACACATTAACTGAACTTAATAGCAAAACAAATATCAGTGAGAATACCACACAGACTGGCTTGTTTTCTTATTCAAGTCATTCATTAAAACCCTCACCATTTTCTTACTTATCAGAGGTCACCATCAAATTTCCAGCTGCCACTAACTTTCCAGGCACAACATAGCACTGATGTATCCACGAGGTCTTTTTGCCACAGAAATTAAGCCTCATTTGTGAGCTCTCCCCAATGTCATATTAATCATTTTGACTGTCCTGATTTTATCACCAGAATCAAAATTTTCTTTCTTCCTGGTGAATATTTCTTTTAAAGTAATTTTGTTGTGGAAACAAAAAAAATATTTACACAATGAGGATGATCGATGATTGGATGACAAAATAAGTGCTTTTTAAATGCTCATTATACATCTATTGGCATCAGCTGTCTCATTGTGAGCTACAGGCTGCAATCGTGGGGACACACAGTAGCTGTGTTTACATTGCTGCAAGAGACCTCTGAGCCAACAGCACGAGTAGGAAAGCAGCACATGACTTAAAAAAAAAGAAAAAAAAAAAAAAGAAAGAACAACAGCAAAAAAAAAAATCATGTACTTTTTGGCCAGCAGCAGACACTGAGTCTGCAAACAGCTGTGCCCAGAGCATGTCTGGGGGTTAGTTCCAGGCCCTGTGCCCAAGGTCACCGTGTGTGCTGCGCTCCTGTCCTGGCTGAACACATCAGAACACATCAGACCCTCGCACACAGCGGGCTGGCAGGGCAGGGGGGACTGTCACCACCTGCTGCTTTGTGGGGAGCAGTGGCAGGAGGTGAAGCATCGTCACCCAGAGCTGACAACAGCCCAGCTCCGCTGCCTGGGGAAGCTTTGCTTCATAGCTGAAAAACTGTAGCTGGGACAAAAATATCTGTGATAGCTGTGTGTATCCCACATCCTCCCACCAGCCTGGTCTGCCACCCTGCCCCAAACGCTGGTGTCAGCACACAGAGGGAGAGGGAAGCAGGGAAAGGAGAGGCCGGGAGTCGGGCTGCAGCAGGAACTGACTGCTTCAGCCAGCTTTGCCAGCAGTGGGTGTGGGAAAGCAGAAGAGGTGCCAGAAGATGTCTAGTCCATAGATCCCACAGACCAAGGCTATGTCCTTTCTACTCATGGAAAGGGAGTCCTAAAAGCCTGAACAAGAGGCGGAAGACACCCTCTGCAGATTTGCAGGCACCACCAAACTGGGTGGGGTGGTTGGCATACTGAACACCAGTGCTTTGTCAGCGGGACCTTGGGAAACCTGAGGCCAAGAGAAACCTTGTTAGGTTTCACAGAGCCATGCAAAGCACTGCACCAAGCTGGAATAACCTCATGTGTCAGTTCAGGCTGGGAACCAACTGACTGCAGAGCAGCCCTGCTGAGGAGGACCCAGGTGTTATCTTGACAGACAGATTAAATAGGAAACAACAGTTCCCTCTTGCCACAAAAGAGGCAAACCAGTCCTTGTAATGCAGGAGATCAAGGAAAGTTATCACCCTTTCTCCTTGATGCTGGTAGACCTGCACCTGTTTGAGATGCCTGTTCAAGACAGAGGTGAAGAACCTGGACAGGACCCAGCAGGTGAACTGCTAAAATGTTCAGGGCACAGAGCACTTCTGTGAGGAGAGCTTGAAGGCATTAGGCCTGCTTGGTCTGACGATGATGAAGTCAAGACAGGGCCTAATAGCTCACTATGCCAAGGCATTGAAAAAGAGAATGAAGCCAAAACCTTCTTAGTAGCAGCAGTGATCTAGGCAATGTCCACTAGCTGTGACTTGGAGGTTAAACTGAGCACTGCACTAACAAAAACTTCCTCACCAGAGGACTGGAACAGGTTACTGGACAGGCTGTGGCATCTCCATCCTTGGAGGTGTTCAAGATTCCAGCAACAGAACCATGGCTGAAGCAATCCAGTGTAGGCTCCAGCCCTGTTTTGAGGTGCAGTTTAGGTTAGAGACATTCAGATGTCACTTCCCACCAACATTTCAACAAGTCTATGAAATCCTGCAAGGGGTACTATGGTCCTGACACAGGTTTTAGTGTACATGCCCCAGGTCCTGACACAGGTTTTAGTGTACATGCCCCACAGCCCCTTTCCTGCTCGAGGCAGCATCCAGGTCTTTGCCACTCATGCAATGCCCTAGCACACATGGGATGTCCACAGCTTCCCACTTCCCGAAAAGACTCACGGTAAAAGGTCTACATGCTGCTCTACTGCATGTGCTGTCCTGCTCCAGTGAGACTTCTGTGCAAAAGCCAGCTGAAAAGTGGTTATTTTTAACTCTGGAGGAAAGGCTTTATTATAATTTGGACCTAGCAAACTTACAGTGTCTAGTAGACACATCCTCTCCAATGTAAACTCCTCAGACGTGAAATAATTCCAGGATAAGTATTAGACACAGTTGAGCATGTAGAAAGAACTCAAATGCTCCACCCCAGGGCATTTATCTGTTGTGGGACAGCACAGAGCATGAAATACAGTGCAGTCTTTCATTTCCCCTGAAACACTTTATGGACATTTTAAATCCCTTGAGAGGAAAACAATTTAAGATCCTTCATGTACTCAAAACACCCTTCAATAGTCCCTCAGAGAATGCTTAGTACCTCAGCAGAATCACAACTTACAGCTACAAGATCACTAGTCCTTCACAAACACTATGTTTAAAACTCAAAATACAAGAAAACATTGACCCATTATTATCATTACTATAATAATAATATTTGTTCTTTGCTTCAAAGCAAATCTTCCATCAAATGACATTTTTCTTATAGAAATGCTCTAGTTAGAAGATTCACACAACAAATTCATAACTAAGAAGATAGACTGGAAAAGGGAGTGTGGTTTTCTGTTATTAGCTACATGTAGCCTGACTGTAATTATTCCCAACTGGAATATTCATACATAAAAGCAGTTTTGCAACGACAGTCATTTGTACAATTATTCTAATAACATGTTATGCCCTTAATTTTTATAAACAAATTCTAAGACTCCTTTTTATTATATTTGCACAGCAATTCTAAGTCAAATAATGAAGCCTTCCAAGTTCCCTGCAAGGTAAGGTAAGGTGAGGTGTGTGGAGAATGATCTTTACTGCTAGTTACAAGTGCATTTATTTCCTCAATATTCCTTTCTCCCCCAGGATATCCCAGATTTCCTGCTTGCACAAGGTGTCAGCTGTTGTCTCTGCCAGTTAATTCATTTATATTAACTAGTTAACACTAGTTACTACACTGTAGTGTAGTAATGAGTTAACACTTTTGTATTAACAAGTTAACACATTTGTATTAACTTCATACGAGTGTGGATGCACCTTACACGTGCAAATATCCCATCACCATTAGGTAACAAGCAAGTAATCTTATATTGCAAGAAAGTTAAGGGCAAACTGACATCACCAGGACAGTGATGGATGTGTGAATAAATCCCTGGGTGATGAGACCCAGTGTAGCTCTCCTTAGCAGCCATACAGTTAGCCCAGGGAGAAGCCATCTCTTTCAAGGTGGGATATGCTGTACTGGAGTCTGAGATTTGATTTTCTTCTTATAAGTCCAGAGAGAAAGTTAAGAATTGCTTGACAAAAAATAGTGGAGGTACAGAAATGCCAAAACCATGTAGGTGGAAGAAGAATCACAGAATATGCTGAGTTGGAAGGGACCGACAAGGATCATGAAGTCCAGCTCCTGGCTCTGCACAGGACTCCCAAGAGTCACACCATGTGTCTGAGAGCATTCTCCAAATATTTCTTAAGCTCTGCCAGGTTTGGTGCTGTGACCACTGCCCTGGGGAGCCTGTTCAGTGCCCAACCACCCTCTGGATGAAGAACCTTTTCCTGATATCCTGATATCTATCCTAGACACTTCATCTTTCCACATGAACAGTGGGGTATGTTAATACGTCTTTACAATAACCTTACTAAGACCTATAGAAATGTGACAATTTTAGCAAATTCCCACACAGCCCAGGGCAGTGGTTTTAGACACTGTTGTTTCCAAATTTTTAAAGACAAATCAGCACCAAATTTCAAGTCTTTATATACATATATAAATTCTTTAATACACAAATCACCTGAGCACTGAGGTACCCTTTTGCTGTTGATAAAGACTTCCCAGAGAGGAATGGGCTATCATCTGAGGGCACAAGCAGTGATGAATACCCTCCAATAAGACAATCCCAGTGACCAAAGCACAGAACTGCTACGTCTTCACTTCCAAAAGAAGGCTTGTGTGTTTGTTTTCATAGTGCAATAACTAACCTCACTTCACAGCCCTCCTGGGGGCCATTACTTTAGTTTTTCCCATGATTTAGTTAGGGAAGGTCAGCAGCAGTTCAGATGCTCTGTATTCAGTCCTGCTGGCTATAGCATGGCAAAAATGACCTATTTCTTGCCTCTAGGTCTGATTGTCCAGCAGCTGTTGGACTGAAGAGACAACAGATACCAGGGATATAATCGAAGCCCACTGTACTGGGCAGGAACTGTTGTCTTCAGTAGGATTTTATCCCAGGCTAGAAGCATTCCAGTATTTCATAGTAAAGACAAGTGTATGCTTTCAGAGGAAGTTTTCCTTTGTTCTACTTTAATCAATCAGTGACAATTAACCAACATTTAGTTTCAGCTCAAGGAAGGAATGACAGAAATAATTATGTCCTGAGACAGACAACTCATCAGCTTCTCCAAACCTATTAACTGCCTCAGATGGATTGGCAATCAATTAACTGAGATTAAAAAGTCTAACACAAACCATCTTCATTCCCCTCTCTAGAACCAGGATGACACCAAATTACTACCCAGCCTCTGCATATGTTCTTATAAATGCAACATTACTCTGTCCACAAAACAGCTTTTCTAGTCCATCCTAGGACATGGGTTCCTCTGACACTGAAATACAACGTGGATTTGCTCTTAGCTGACCCTGAGCAGGGAATGGAATAACCCCTCCTGACATGTCTGTTTATAAGGCATCAGCTAAACAACTATGTTACCAGAGAATAATTCAATCAAGAGCTTTGTGCTACAGGTACCTGTTGCCCATTGTAAAAGAAATTTGTGATCCTGAAGACAGGTTATTGTAAATAGATTAAAGATGTGAAGAATATAAATACTAGTGTGAAATAGAAGGGTAAGATTGTGGCAATTTTAGTGTAGTTCTGCCTTCCTTATTTGACTTAATATAAATATTTGTTTAGGATAGGGTGCACAGCATCCTAAATTCCCTGGGTTATGCCAGAGATCCCACTGCTATAAACACTGGAGATGAATCAGATTAATCCCTCCAAACATCTGCTTTCATTTATCAAAACAAGGTTAAGAAACTTGATCACAGTTTATAAACATCTCTTGGGCAGGGTCTTTTCTTGACACAAACAGAAGTGAGGTGGTTACACTGAAGTGGAGGCTGAGTGCATCCAGCAGTGTCCAGCACATAACACCTGGTGTGGGCAGTAGCAGTCATGAGATTATTAATGGTGAGACAGGTTATTTTTGTGATAAATAAATAGAATAAACCCAAAGGGACATCATCTATTTCATAGTGTCAAGCAGTCAGATTTATATGTAATCACCGTAGCTGCTTTTCAATAGTTTCCATTTATTTGGAGTGCCTAGCATTTTGATTTCATCATTATACATGCCTCCTGTGGTTTTTTTTCTTCAAAAGAATAAAAGGCATTATTCTAAAATGCTTCTTATTGCAGGTTTCTTGTTTGGACTTTTCTAACTTTAGCATTGAGCAAAATTATGAGGTTTTAATCCAGCAATCCAAGCATAAACTGCATTGAAGAAAGGTCTGTGCCATTGGTGCCAGCATTCAGTGTTACTTGGAATCCATGGGGAATTCCAGAAAAAAACCAAACAAACACAGTGTGATAATATTTCATAAAGGGGAGGAATGGCCTCCTTAAGCAGCTTGCTAATTGCCCAAATCTAAGGATCAAAAAGGAAGTAACATGATGATATGGGGAGGTGTCACTTGCTGGAGGCTGTGGGGTGGCACACCAGGTGTTATCCCAGCTCAGCAGCAGGGAGTTGGGAACACAGACCTTTTAATCCAAAGAAATGTGTTTTTAATAAAGGTAACTTCTGCTGTCACTCCCTTGATGGTCTGAGGCTTCAGCCTGTGGGTCATCCCTTGTTTGCTTGATCCAGGCTGGAGGTGTATCCCTGGCAGGTCCAGCCCAGCCCAGATGGGCATGGATAAATGTGAGCAGAGGAGTTCCCCTGCAGCCCCTCACCTGTGGGGATTTAGATGCCAGCCATGCAGATGCAATTCCCTGGCTCCTCTTGGATGATGGGATCATGCTGCAGCAGACTTCTTCCAGTGAGTGAGAGACACTGCTAGGGTCCAGGTTGCTCCTGGTGTTATTCCCACTTCTGTGGAAAGCAATTGCACTTTACAGGCCAGCTGGCTATAGATGTGACTTTTGGGGGATTACCATCTCTACTGGAAATACAAATAAAAATAATGGTTGAAAACCATTGAACTACATAAATGCAAGAGTCTCCCAGTGGCCCTGAATATGCTATTCATTGAGGTCGGAAGCTGCTATGGAATTTTTCAATACATGATTTAATCTGGGCAGCCTGAGCTCCAGAAGCAGAGGGAGGAAACCCAGTGACTCTGGAGCCAGAGGCCCTCGGGCAAGGAAAGGGAACATTTTCAATGGCTTTTAGAGGACACATTGGCCAAGTCACACAAGTTACAGCACTTCACTGTGGCATTATAAAGCTAAAAAGCAGTGTCAGGTGAGCTTTCTAAAAGGGCAAAGATTGCTCCCTACTCTCTAGCACGCTAACATTTGGGCATTTGTGGGTTTAACTGCCTCACAGTTGGAAGGCAACCTTTTAGCATAGGGATTTTTGGCCACCCGAAACACAGAACTATTAGCAGCTCCTCAGCAAGCAGAAATGTGCTGTGGCACTGACTTCTCAGCAATTGAGGTGTCTCCAGCAAGTTCTGAGGTGACATAGTCCTGCCCTGGTAGCTGCCCTGCCTTCCCAGGCACTTCCATCCATCCACTGCAGGACATGCTGGACCTCTTCTCTCACCTGTACCAGCAGTGCCAGGAGGTGAGTTCCCTCTGGACACTGTTCTTTCTTCAAGAGAAAAAAAAGGCTTTTTTTGGTCTTCAGTTTGCTTCTCAGATGGATTGGTCCCTGGATCTGAGTCCCAGTGTGGTCATGCAACTGGTGGTGCCAGCACAGTGCTGGAAGCAGGGAGGGAAGAGGCCAGGGGAGGGCTGGGGATGGATTTTGCTCCCTGCCCAGTGAGGTATGAATACTACTGAGGGTGTAGCATAGTCTCAACTCCAAAGAGACCAGTATCTAAGCAGCTTTCCATGAACCACTTCCACATCATGATGCCTTGATGACATTCCTTCCCTCCTTGTGCCTGACAAAGTTTGCTGACATTTTCTGCACAGAGCATCTTCTTTTCTATTCCAGACAATTTGGAACCTTATTAATAAAGCAAGAAGCCCATAGGTCCTAACCTTAACTGTTTTGTTTCATTCACTCCCAGTATCCCAAGGGAAAATATCACTGACTGGTGCCTGAAGGGTGTGGGAGCAGCTTGCAGTGGGGAGAGGTGACCCAGAGGCAGGGAGTGCCCAGGGGACACTGTGACTGTCTCCCCTCAGCACTGCATAGCTCTTCCCAGGCCCTCTGATAAGCGTGTGTTGTGACAGAGCTTTAAGGGTGATGTCCCCAAGTCAAGGGAAATGACACTACCAAAGAGGAGCCTATGAAATTTTCTGTCCTTCAAATGCCAGTGGCCTTTTTGTGGGTGTCTTTGATTTTAGAGACTGGTGGAGGAATTTGTACTTCACACTCAATTGCATCCAACTGCTTTTAAAGCAGAGAGAATTGCCAGCCCAAGAAATAGAATCTTATCCCAAGGCCTTGAAAAATGTGGTGGCTGTTTTTAAGTGTCTTCCTCCATCACAAGCAGCTCCTTGTCAAGGGCACCCAATGCTAGCCAACCTTGATAAGAGGATCACATCCCCCGCTGCTGCAAATGGTGCTGCTGCTCCAATCTAAAGAAAAAAACCACCACAGCCCATTGAAAGGCCCTGTGCAGGCAGGGCTGAGGCAGAACTCCCTGCCCATCCCAGCACCAAGGAAGCGCAGAAACTCACCATCCCCTTGATACAGGGGCCTTGAAGAAAGATGTGCCCAATGTCCCAAAAAGATCTCCCAGTGATCATAACTACTTTGCTAATATTTTTCCCTGGGTGCATGGTTTGCAGGGCCTTCTCCTGAGAGGAACCCTGCTAGTGCACCACCCCACTCCTCAGTTTCCCCACCTGCACATCCAGGGCAACTGGGCTGTCCCCACAGGAGTGCTGGGAAGATGGATGGGTTAATATTTGCTTAGTGCTCTAGAGATAGCACTATATAAGTCTAATTACATTTTATGCCCTCATGTGATAAGGATGTCATCTTGGATTAGAGGGGATTAGTTGTTAATGCCATTCCTGTACATACCAGTCACCTCCGGGGCTTTGATTTCTGCTGAGAAGGTTATTCACTCTGCTTTCAAATCAGTCAGGTCCTCCTGGTTATGGTAATCATGGAAATCAGAGATTTTTGGTGGATGAAAACAACACTTGAATGATGGTGTGCACTCAGTGACTATCTTGCTTTGGCATCCCAAAATGTTTGGCAAGGCCAGGGGCAGGGGGTTGAGCATGTCCCCTCCCTCTGCACTGTGTTCCAAACACACCACCAGTTTATTAAGCACAAATCTGAGTTAATGTTTAACACTTGCCCAAAACACACTGATTGCCAAAAGCCAAAGAAAATGGAGGGAGAAGCCACATGCAGGTAAGGATTGCAGAGCTAAATGCTACGGAGAGGACATTCCCACATCCTAGGAGTGCTGTGCTCCAGGGAGTGCTCCAAGCTGCAGCCATGCCCCAGAGGGATGAGAGGGGTCTCTGGCTCCTGTGCTGCATGGCAAGAGCCAGGAGACTTGCAGAGACTTGGCTTTTCTAAGCCTGTTGCTGTGGAGCTTTCATCCCTTCACCACAGTGAGCATGATCTGCTCCCAGGGGACTTCCTGGAGAGCCAAAGTCCTCTGCCCTGGTTGCAGAGATAACACAGATTAAGCTGACATCCCTCTCCAGCACTCCCACTTGCTCTAAGCTTACCTCTGGCACAGGCTGGATTTCAGCTGCTGACTCAGAACAAAAAGGGCTGTCCTGTCCCCACCTCCCACTAGCAAGAGTTTGTCCCAGAGGAAACCCTGGATCCATCACCTATCGCTGAACTCCCAGGATTAGCTGGGAGTAGGGCACAGGCTCCTCTCAGCAGCAGGAGGGGAAGAATAGCACCTCCTGGCTCTCAGCCCCCAGCTGATGGGAGCAGTTTGGGCTTTACCAGCATGATGAAGAAGCTCATTGGAGAAAAAAAACCTCAAAGGACTTCTCAAACTGCATTAAACTTTCAGAGACACACCTCACCACAGTCCTTTAGTCAGGACCACCTGCAGCCAGGTATAAATTAGGGACCTGCAAAAAGGAGTGGTGGCACCTGGTGAACGGCAAAAGGAGTCCTTTATGGTTCCAGGAACACCATGACAGTGCTGAGAGGGCATAGCTGAGTGAGGAAGAGGGTGGCCAAACCTTTAGCCCCAGCTCTGGGGAGCCTGTGAGGGCTCAGACAAGCCCAGTGCAGGCTGAGACTGCTGGGAGCCAAACTGGGTGAAGCTGGTGGTGCTTCTCCAGTGTCAATGGAATGCAAAAGCAGCCGGAGCTTTCTGCTCACCTGGGTTGGCTCTACAAGGCAAATAACTACCCCCATTTATTTATTATTGTTGGCCAGAAGAGCTGGGCTGGTGCAAGACAGGGACTAAATTACTACCACTGTCACTCTGGGTGGGTGCTCCCCATCCTCCCACGGCAAGACTGCTGGGGTGAAGATGGGGTGCCACATTTTTGAGGGGAAAAAGGTTAGTTGGTGTCTGAAACAAGACATGTTCCACGAAACATGGAACAAATGCTATGGCACAAGAAGCAGCAGGGGCAGCTGCAAGGCAGAGTGCTGGGGGACGTGGGGCTCCAGATGCCATCAGGATGCCCTGGCTTGGCACAGCCCTTCCAGAGCCTCAGCAGAGCCATCCCCCTGGAGCCCTGAGCATCACATTTCTTTGGCTGCAAAGATTAACCTCCCTCCCAGGAGCTACTCCAAATGCAGGGCACAGAGCCAAGCTGTCAGGGAAGCCAGCAGGATCCTTTAGCAATTTTATCCAACAGCATTTCTTGGTAGAACATTTCCATTTTGGTGAGTCAGCAGCCTTGGGAAGCATCTGCTGGCAGCAGTGGAGCTCAAGGTGGGCACACAGGGAAAGGCCCCAGGGATAGGCACCTGACCTGGCTGCGTGACACTGTGCTCAGGAGCCCTGCAATGAACCACCCCACTTTTTGGCCAATTCCCCTCCAAGCTACTCCTTGTCCATCAACAGAAAATCTCCTCCAAGCTGAGTTTTCAGGTGAGGTGAACCAACATGAAACAGGTCGAGACAACAGAAGGATTTTGTTCCTTCACAGGCTAGATCAAATAATCCCTTTGTCAAAATTATGCCTGGAAACAAGTTAACTTTATTACTCTGACTGTTACATTTTCCTCATCTCATTTTTTCTTGCTAAGCCCAAGATGTCTTGCCCTATTTACAGAGAAGAGTTTATCCCCCCTCTGCATTCTCCTCTTGCATGTTTGATGGCTGCTCTCATGTCTCCCTGGGTCCCTTCTCTTGTCTGTTACCCAACCCAGGTCAGGCTTGCTGGGAGTCATCATGTCCTTGCTAATCTCTGGCCTCCCTCCAACCTGCCCATGTCTTCCCCATCCCAGTGGGAAACCAGCTTTTCTTCACAGACCTTCTCTGCAAGCCCCCAGTCCCTTCTTCCAAGGAGTCCTTGCAAGGATTTACAGCCTGGTGCTCAGCAGGGGTGGAGTTGTCCGAGTTGTTGGAGAGATGGAGGAGATAGGGCAGGGGATGCAGGCTTGGGGGTAGCCAGCAGACTGGAGACTTGCAAAGAGATCAAAAATGCTGTCAGGCCTCGCTCCTCGCTCCCTCTCCAAGAGGGATTTTTCACCCAGGGAGCAGAACCGGGTCTTCCACATCACCTTGCAGCGCTTGACCCAGGGCTTCACCTGTCCCAGAGAGGGGATGGCTCTGAGGCTGGAGGATCTGAAGGGGCAAGGCAGGGAGTCAAACTGGGCTGGGGACACTCAGGACAGACGAGGATCCTGGAGTCCCTGCCAGGGCAGGGCGTGGTTTCTCTCCTTTTTTTTTTTTTTCCCCCCTTTTTTTTTTCTTTTGTGTATTACCGAGGATGGGTCAGAGTAGGACTGACAGATGAGTCTCATCAGGCACGACTCGGCTGCTCCTCTTCTCCCAGCAGTGTCTGCGGGGCTGCAAACTGTAGCAGTTGCAGGTACCTCTTTGCAGGAAAAAGCAGGAAAAAACTGGCAGGGAGTGGAAATGAGTGGCCAGCAGATTAGAAACCCAGCTCCTATTTATAGACCGGCAGTCAAGAAACTGCCCCTGTGACAGGGCCATTGTTTAACCCTTTTGGCCCCAAGCACCAGCCACCCAGAGATGCTGAGCCAGCCCAGCCTGTGCCATGAGGGAGCATTTTGGCACAGGGGAAGCAGGTGAGACCCTGTGCCAGGGCACCCATGGAGGGGGCAGGGGACAGGGGACAGGTGCAGGCATGGTGAAGCTTACAGGGGTTATTCCTCAGCGAGGCTGTGGGGAGAGAGGGGTTTAGGGGTGTTAAGATGTTGGGTCACCAGACAAAGAAAAGGATATCCCAATGTCCTGCTGCATGGCAGAGAGAAACAAAAATGACATACCTCTAAGAGGGAGGTAATGAACGTGTTTTAGGGGCAGCTCCAGTGTTTCCAGCCTCTTTTGTCTCCCCTGAGCTTTGGTAGGTTTGAAGGCAATGGGGTCCATCCCTTTCAGGGCCACTGCACATCCCCTGCCCAGGAGTGGTTGCTGAAGCTCATGGGGACCTGCTGCATCCTACAGGAGTGGACTGTGGCCCCTGTATCCTGCTGCTCCTCACCATGGTCTCTCCAGAGCTCAGACACTGTCACCCAGCCCCCTGCCACATTCACAGTGATTTGTTAAATGTGTTCTGAAGCTCCCCTCTGCCTGCTGACACTTATGGGTGTCTTTATGCCATACACAGTTGTTTTATACACTGCCATGGAAAGACTTTCCAGCTGTTCTCCCACTTGCTTGTGTCAATAGCTATTTTTACAAGATTGCTTTTCTTTACTTCTTAATTGATGTAAATCCTTTCCCTTAGCTTTCTTGTTAAAGGTGGATTTAAGGAAAAGGAGTTCATTATCTCGGACATTTTTGAGTCATTATGAATTTCATCCCTCTCCTCATTAATTACTCATTACCCCTCAGCTCTGGAGGGCTGCTTTGTCCCCGCTGTGTTTGTGAGCAGCTTCCCTGGCACCCTGTAATCCCGCCAGCCCTGCGTTAGCTCGGGCTGGTTTACACTGCCTTCCCTGTCCCTGCGCTGCCCGCTCTCCTGCGCTCCCAGACGAGCTCCTGCCCCTCCCTGGGCCCAGCACTGCCTCTGCTGGGCCCTGCAGCCCCGGCCCCTCAGTGGGTTGAACCCCACGAGCAGCATCCCACGCATCCTGCCTGCCCCAAGAGACAAGCACCCGTTCCCACAGGCCCTGTGCTGTGCAGCAAGAGGAGTCCCTGGCTCCTGGTTAATGGATTGGCACTCGAGTCTGGATATAAATAGCTGATTTTTGGAAAGCAATGGCTTTGCTGGGCCTGTTTGGGTACATGCCAAGTTATGACAAAACAGCACGGAGAACAGACTAATGTTGTGTAAGGGCCTTGGGATTAACAGGCCAATATTTCCCAAGCCTTTGGCTGCAGTCAGCTCCCCAGGGAGGACCTGAAACACGTGAGCATCTCCTGTGCTGCAGTGGTGCAGGGGGACACAGTGGCTGCAATGGTGTCATCATCCTCCCCTCCTCCCAGCAGAGCAAAGCCGTGCATGGCTGGGAACCCAGGTACTGATCCTGCTACTGAAACAACCTCCTCCAACCCGTTTTACTTGCACATATGGGCTGTAATCCCTTATTGTCCACAAATGGATCCATGGCTGGGGATCACAGTGAGTGATGGCCCTTCTCTGGAGCTTTACAAGCACACAACTCACCAGTCTCAGCTGGCAAGAGACTCCCTCCATCCCAGTCTCATGGTTGGGTTGACATCCATGCCCCTGTGGCCCCAGCAGCTTCCTAAAGTTTCACAGGACCTTTCTCCCCCCAGAGCAAAGCATGGTCGTTTATAGTCTGCCCTCTCCTCCCTGAGGACAGTGTTACACCCATTTCTGCCCTGAGCCTCCTCCCAGCAGACTCCTGCCAGGGCTGGGACGCAGTCTCTGGGGTGGGCCCTTTCCACACTTCATAGAAGTGTATGAAAAAGCAAAGCAGGAAAAATGGGTTGGGTTGGTGAAGGAAAGAGAGGGGTGTGCAATATTTGCTCAGGAGTGTAAACGAGGGTTGCACAAGCAATTGGGTTGCACAATCAGAAGCAGTGGAGTTATTTAACTGAAGCTACCACTGATCAACTCAGCTGCACTTTCTCAGGAGGTTCAAACCAAAACATCTTAAAGTGGAGCAAATTGAGATAAGATACCTGGTCCAGCAGTGCAACTCTGCTGATGTGCCATGAGTTGCTCCTTGGCACATCCCTTGGTGGGAGGGAAGGGGTCCTAAAATGATTTGAGGGGGATACAGAGTGTTGGGTTGTGAAGGAACAGCAGCACTGTAAAAGATGGGGATTCTCCTTATCCCTCCTCTGGCTGTTAATTGCTTATTGTCTTTTACAGCAGTAGCCAGATTAATTTCTAGCTGGGATTCAGTCCCTCTAATTTTCTCCCTGGGTAACTTCCCTACATCCCTGTAGTCCTCCTGAGTTGTTGCTCCGTCTTCAAAAGGTCAGCAACTTTCCTCTTTTTCCTGAGCTCCAGCCCACAGCTCTGTCCAGCCAGGCCAGTCTTGTTCCCCACTGGCTCTTTTTTTTTAGCACATAGGGACAGGCTGCTCCTGTGCCTCTAAGATTTTCCTTATTGAAGTATGTCCAGTCTTTCTGGACTCCTTTGCCCTTCAGAACTGCCTCTCAAGGGACTCTGTGTCAGTCTCCTAACAAAGCCAAACTCTGTCCTCAAGGCAGCCGTTCTGCTCGCTCCCCTCCTTGAAACTCCATCATTTCATGATTGCTGTGCCATCACATCACCCACAAGTCCCTCACCACAAAAAGAGATGGGAGGCAGATTATTTCCTTTCTGCTCCTGTATCTCAATTGCATCTGGTACAACTTTTGCCTTCTGCCATGCTCCTCCCTGCAGCAAAGTGGGGTGGCCCATGCTGGCACCCCCCAACATGCAAGTCTTGGCACCAAGGGCTGTATTTGTGTTCTCCAAGGAGAACAGCAGGTGGTCAGACCTGGGCAGAGTGCCTGGAGGCAGGAGCCATTGCTGGGAGAAGACAGCATCTGGCAGTGGTTGGTGATGAGCCAGAGACAGCTCCATCGTGGCCTCCTTCCCTATAACCTGAGCAACAGCACGAGGACTTGGAGAGTCACCTGGAGATGGAGCAGGGGAGTGCTCAGCCTCCTCCAATCCAACCCACGCTGCCAGGTGCTCTGGGGGGCAGGGACACCTCCAGCCAGGCACATTCCTCTGTGTGAGCCTTGCACAAATGGCCAGAATGACCAATTTCTGCATCTGTGGGATGCCCCTCTCCTCGGCTCCCACAAGGGGTTTTGCAAAAGGACTGAGCATTTCAAGCACATGTCAGTGAAGTCCAGCTCTGCAGCCAGGGCTGTCCAATACAACATTTGCAATGCCTCAGCCTTCAGAGTTTTTCCAAACCCCTCAGGACTGTCAGGCTAATTTAGGCCAGTGTCTGGAGTTTTACAAGGCCCAGGTGAGGTACTACTCTATTCATTCTACCTAACACATGGAAAATGCTCTGTGAAGAAGCCAAGGTCACTGGGCAAGGGTGGACCTTCCCTCCTACTGTTTTGACAGACAGCAGAATAAAAAACGACCCTGTCACCACAGGGGCAAGATGGTCCATCTGCAGCAGAGAGAGCCATCACTGCCCTTTGCTCCCAGTCCAGCCCCTGAATCTTGATGCAGGAGGGTCCCTGAGCTGGCAGGGGCAGGTGCTCATGGTATTCATGCTCTGTGACACTCTCCATATATTCTTCTGTCTAGGAATATTTGCACCAAAACCCTCCTGTACAAAAATCTGAACCTCTTGTGCTCTCCTGGCTTCCTTGCTCCCACCACAAGGTATTTGAGGACCTTTTGCCTTGATCATCAAGGTAAAAGTCATACCTTGGGGGACTCATTTCCCTAGTGCAAAGCACAGCTTCGCTACAGGTTTTTAAATTGTTGTGAACTATTATTCCTCCAGGGCAACACACAAGTGTTTGAGCACCCAGGCTCCCCAGACAATTCAAATTCAAGTTCTCTGTCATTTGGTACCAGGCACAGAGTCCTGTACAACTCCCAGCACTTCTCCACTTCCCAAACACTTAATCACCCACTATTCTACTGTAATTTTTAAAAAAACTCTTGAATTCTCTTAACAAGCCTCAGAACACAGATATCTTTCAAAGTCCTTCCTCCTCGAGATACATGACTCTGCACAACCATCAACTTTCAAACATAATTGTGTCAAGTAAGACCAAATCATTTACCAGCACAGGTTGGTGTAAGGAGCTGTGTTGGATAACAAATCTGCTTTAATATTTCTCCCACCAAGAAGAACCCCAACTTCCAGTGATTCTAGGGCAAACTCAAAAGGTTTTATTTTAATTTTTTTTTTTTAGCAAATTCTATCACGTAAATGTTAACAAAAAACATCTGTACAATTGCCATGATACACTCAAAAGTGAAACAAATAAGATATAAATACAGATATGGATGTAACATGACAAAAGCGGAAAAAATAGAAAAAAATACATGCGCATGAACACGGTGCCAACAAAGTCATTTCTCATGGCTGGCATTTTTCAGAGCATTTTTTACTTCCCATTTAAAACATTGTTAGCAACGTCCTGCTGTATACTACAAAGGTCTATTTTTTCTGTCCCTTAATATGTAATATTATGCTTGATAAATAAAGGGGTGGGGAGAAAAGGTTTTGATGACAAAGATGCAAGTTACATTACTTATACAGGTTATTGGTAAGCTAGTAATAAGCAATTAAAAAGACAGTCTCGTATTGTATTGTAATCCAGGCAAGCACACATAGTGTACCTTAAGAAAGCCACATGCCTCGGTATTTCTGAACTACATGAGAACTACAGTACGTAGACCTGTGGGGCAGATGGACCTGGGATTTACCCATGCCCACGGAGCACTGGTGCAGCCAATGGCAGAAAAAACATCCACATCTGAGATTTCGGCAACCTTGCAGCCAAGAGCTGCTGTCTGCTGAGAGTTTTCTCCCATTCAGATTTTTAAAGCATGGTGGGCAAAGAAAATACAATTTTTTTCCTTTTTTTTTTTCCCCTTTTTTTAATTTTTTTTTTTTAAAGGTAAGAAAAATCGAAGCCCTGCATAATGGGCAGCAAGAAAAAAAAAGGCAGCTGCAGTAGGTGGCTACTGCCAGGAGAAGGTGAACACAAGCTTCACCGGTGCAGTGAGGCACTGCAGCATGCAGACCTTCCTCTGCAAGCGTGCGTGGACACTGTGATTTGTAGCCAGAGAGACCTTTATGCTCGAAGAGAAAACAAGATGATTGTACAGCTTGTTGAAGTCAAAAAACTGGAGATCAGAGAGGTGACATTCAGAGCTAGCCCTTTGAGTACTTCAAAGGAAACACAAAATAAAAACTGGGTCATGTTCAACATCCTAAACAACCTCACTATGTACATTATCCGCGGTGATTCATAAATAGCTAAGCAGAGTGCTCCCTGCCGTGCACAGGCAGAACACATCTGAGTACTCAAAGGATGGACAGTCCTCGACTGACTCGCGCAACGGAGGGAAGTAGCACAGGAATGAGCATCTGCTGACACACAGAACTGAATCTGATTCAGAAAGGAAGGCCTGGTTCTGCCCTCTGCAGCCCCAGGGGTGCCAGAGGCCTCGGGGAGCGCGGGCTGGCCGCGGGTGCCTCTGCAGGGACGAGCGGGGAGCCCGGCCGAGGTGGCGGGGCCGTTACAGTGCGATCGCTCAGTGCATACCAACAGCATTTTATAAAACATATAAAATCGATTGAGAAGGAATTCAATTCCTGGAGATTGCTACAGTGTGCCATTCAAAGGAAAAAAACCCACAAAACTAAAAAACAGCAAACGATGATGGACCAAGCTCCATCACAGCTGGGAGGGACTAACAAAACCTGGGTCAGCTATGCTGACCTTCTGAACCCCAGAAGTGGAACAGAAGATGCTGAACTGGGATGGGGAGAAAGAGAGGCATAAATATTAAGCAGTTAAGAGTACAAATTAAAAAAACAAAACCAAAAGCAAAACCACCCAAAAAAACCCTAGCCTGCTACTCAAAATTCAAACAAGACAGCTACCTGCTGCCAACAAGTCAGCTGAATATTTCCTCAAAAGGAAAAATAAATTTGTGTTAAAATCAAATTTGAATCATTCAAAAAAATTTAAAAAGAGCATTCTAACAAGCATACTGAAAGATGTTGAAAAGAAATGGTCCACAGAAAGGCAGATGAACCATGGAGCAGCCAATCCTCCCTTTAGTGAGGATGGCTCTTCTGAGCCTGCAGAAAGACCCTGGGGGAATCCCATGCCCCAGGAAAGCACACAGTTTCTCCTGCCATAGCTTGTTGGGGGAGATGAGGGAACTAGTCCTGCAGCCAGCAAAAGCCTGGACACGTATGAATCAGAAGGTCACCTCCTCTGCTCTCATATGAGCAGGGAAAGGGACCAACCAGCTTTGCAGCCCAGTGCCACACAGTCCTCCACCAGCCCCAATCCCTCCTGAGATGAGGACTGGGAGAGGAGCTGGCACCAAGTATCAGCTCCCATCACAGCTCCTCAGGAATGGGGCTGAACCACACAGAGATGAACTGATGGAAGGGGCTTTACCCTCTTTTGCTGCAGTCATGGAAAGTCTCTTGTTCTCATTATGTTCCCAAGGTGTTCCTTCAGCTCCCCAGAGGGGAATGGAGGAAGCTGGAGAGACTCCAAGGCACTGAGTGCAGCCAGGAAACATACATCCATCACCACAGCTGCAGCCATAAGCTGCAGGTCCACTGTCCTCTGGCATCACTGGCACAGGGGGCAAAACCCCAGTTGGGATCCAACACAGGTTTGGGGTAGGCATGCCCATCAGCCAGCATCCAGCCCAGGGCCAAACACAGCACATTAATTAGCAACCTCCTGCCTTCCCTGGTTACAGGTAGAGCCAGGGGGTGCTCCCCCTTTGCAAACAGAAGGGTCTCTGTTCAGGGAGGGGTAGTGCCATGGGGTATTCGATTGCTGCTGGTTTGCCTCTGACCTGGTCTGTGTCATCAGGCTGCAAAAGGATTTTCCCTGCTGCACCTTCACCCAGAGCACCCTGCTGCCAGCAGTGCCCAGCGAGGGACCCCCACTCCTCTGAAATGCAGAGCACTCAGCAGGCCTGTGTGTGGGGATGGCTGGGAAGAAGGAGGTTTCTAAAGGCAGTTCACAGCACTGCAGGGTCTTCAGGCACAGGAGGGGCTGTGGCAGGCAACCAGCACTGTCTCAACTGGCTCAGAGGTGCTTCCATGTTATATTTCTGTTCAGACTCAGACACCCTTTCTGTCCTATGGGATGAACATTTTGCCCAAAGCGCAAAGCAGTTGTGGGGACAATGCCACTCCCCATCCAGCATCACTGGGTCAGTCAGAATAGCAGATCAGCCCTTTGATGCTACAGACTTCAAGGAAAACAGCTGGCACTGAGGTACAGCTCTGCCAGCTCCTGGTGCCCACCCACGGACACACCTGGAGCCTAACCCAACTTCCCCCACTCCACCATCCTATTCGCAGATGTCAGTCTCAGAATTGGGTCTTGGGTTCCCTTTGGGGAGCAACAAGTAACCTGGAAACTCTTTTACACATATGAAAGAGCCAAATGGGTTGAGAGGGGAGAAATATTTACACAGTCAATGAAAAGAGCAAGAGCCCAGCTGTTATGCACAGTACAGCTGGCTGGAGGGCAGTACCAGAGAGATCAGCCCATCCAGGGTCTGTCAGAACTATATACAAAACTCAGATGTTTAAAAGGAACCTACTTTTTCACTATTCACTTGGTATCTCTCAGTATTAAAGCATCTGAGGCTGGAATCACAGCCACATCTGCAGAGATCTCCCCATGGAGAGCCCTGCAAGTTAGGCAAGCTGCAACAGGGAGTACAAATCAGGAACACAAGACTTGTAAGAAGAGGAGGACCCAGCCAGAATGGGTGCATGAGAATGGGGAGAGAGCAGGTAACTAGCACACAGAAACCAAAACTGGGTATGAACTAAACCAACAAGATTTGTTTGACTTTTACACGTGTCCAGGTTCTTGGACCCAGTGTTAGAATGCTTACCTAAACATATTTCTGAGATTTCAGCAGGCTATACAAATATGTTTAAGTATGGCTTTCTGTTGTTCACTTTTAATGAAGACTGCAACACAGACCTTGCTTCCTTTACATTCAATACCAGTAAAATTCTACATAAAAGCTTTTAAGGGACTAAAATACTGATTGCAATAAATATCTGCATGGCCTCCTTAAGCTGATGGAGCGCAGTGAAAAGTAGCAGAAAGGTCTCTGAGAGGCACCGTTGATTGCTTCTAAGTCTAACACATATGTCCACACATCTCCATTAACTGTGCGTTGAAACATCTGAAGAGGAGCTGCTGTTGCTGTTGGTGGTCTGGGCCCTCTTTATATACAAGTTTAGTAGCTTCATCTGAAAGAAACAAACAAACATGAGGAGAAGATGCCAGGAAAAAACAGGTGGGTAAAAGTTGACTGCAAAGGTAAAAACTTGCATTCTGTGCAAAGCTCATTTTGGGGTGAGCTGACACTGGGGACTCTGGAGGAAAAGCAGGAACAAAACTGACCATATTTCAGAACAGAGACAAGAGGCTATGCCAGTCCCACTGAAGTTACAGACAGATTTAACAGGATTTAGAAAAACCTCTTGCATTTCACTTCAGCAGCCATCAGTTCACAGACCTCAATCCTGCAGCCAAATCGGGTCAAGCAGGATTCCCACAGAGGTCAGTAGTGCTGAGGAACACTGGTGATCCAAGAGCCATGGGTCCCCCTCCTAGGAAACACCCTGCACTTTCCCTGCTTTATAAAATATTATTTTCAATGACATTTACATCTTCACAAACCTGTTACATCTACTGCAACTGCAGTTGCTATGACCATATACTTGCCTTGCATGGGTCTGTTTTCTTTTTCCTTCTTGCCACCCCAATTCCAGATCCTGTAATGACTCATGCTTACATTTAACTTTAAACATGCAGGCAGTCTGCATAAACCCAGAAGAATTACTTATATGTTTATAGTTAGTGATGTGTGGAGTATGTTTGTGGCACGGAGGATACTGGGATAATAATGCCTCTACAATATTTTATAGGGGGATTTCCTAACTTCCTAAATATAGAGGTAAACCTCAGCACACATAGCTGTCTCTTTTCAGAGCAATTTGGAGGCACAAGCAATTTATTTAATGGCAAGACAACACAGAAATAAAATCCATGTGTCTTCAGTCTCAGGCTGTTTTGGCCTATACCACACTTCCTTACCCATTAAAGAAGTTATTGCTCCAAAATGACAGAAGGAAGCCCTTTTAAACTAAGTAGCTATTCACATGCACAGATCTGTTTCAGAAACAAAAAATGCAGAATTCATCTTAAAATTGCACAGAAATCTTGGGTATGAAGACTTGAAACAGGAGAAAAAGATGTTGTAATGGCTTATAGAGCAGCTCTAAAAAGCAATCAAACACTGCCCATTTCAACACAAAATGTCTGAAGGACAGAGCTGAATTAAGGGCTTGGTTTCACTTCCAGCATCAGGTCAGAATTTGAGTTTTGCAGCTAGCCTGCCTCCAGGGTACAAAGTCCTTTGAAGGGTCACTTGAGCTTGCTGTTGTCCCAGAAGGAAAGGGACCCAGGTGCCTTGCTATTAAGAGTGAAGCCTTACCTGCATTTCTACCACTCCTAATCACACCTTGCTGCCAAGAGGAGCTGCTCTCCCACCATCCCTATGCATTCCCATCACTCTGCATGAGGATACCTGTGCAGCCACAGAGCAGACTGAAAGCTATTTAATTTGCATTGCAGATCTGGTTTTCAGTCAGAGCAGCCAGCTGATCCAGCTCACTGCACAACCATCTCTGGATAAAATACTAAACGAGCAAGGCAAACGTGGCTGGAGTGGGAAGGACCTGCTCAGGAGCAGCTTGTAGTTACACAGGATCAAATGCATCACAAAACCAATCTCTGAACCCCATCAAAATTTTCTAAGTGGGATTTCAAATGTTCACTCTGCTGAGCAAGTGCTGTGCTGCTCTAGTGGTGTATGTCAGGGTGAGACAGGGTTTAACAGAGTTCAGGGAACCTGACCCAGAGCTACAGTGAAGCCACTGGTCTTGCTGCTAGTAACAGCCAGCAGAATGGCTTGCACTGCCAAAACACCAGAGACACAGCACTCTTGTACCTTGCTTCCTGTGAGCTGTGCGAGATGAGGTTTCAGTTCTTCTCCAATTACTGAATAAATTGCCACTAGGCAAAACACACTGGCTTTTCGGACACTGCTCTCTGTGTTGTCATAACCCTGGAAACGAGAGAAAAAGGTCAGAAGACAAATAGCACTCCCAACACCCTTCCTGAGCAATACAGTACAGAGCTGATGCACATTTTGCAAATGTGGTTGACCTAACAGATCAATTAAAAGGCCATAACGTAACAGTTTGCAACCTGAATATTTAAAGAGCAAGGGAATACAATCACCCAAGTACATCCTATCTGTTCCTCTGTTCCTCCTTATTACTGTCATGTTTTAAGGTATTAATATCTCGTTATTTATAGCATTAAGTAACAACACAGAGTTTCCCAACATGAGCTTGGGACTCTATCAGATACACACACTCCTGTGTCCAGCTCAGATGACCATGAAGTATCCTGAATGGTCAGGATTTCCTGGAGGGGAGCCTACCTATAGGGTAGGAAACCCTAGGAAAGAACATGCTGAAAGACCCCTGTACCTGTGCTCATCTCTGGCAGCTTGAGCAGAACTCAAACTAGCCACCAGGTCACTGAGCAGCTGGTGACATCAGTCCCAAACTCAGGCAGAGATTCATCCCTCAGCAACCATCCCATCCCATGCCATGAGAAAGGCAGGCATCACTTCAGCCTATGGGATGCTGGCTCCTCCGGATGCAGGGTGACCTCTGCCGGGAGAGCCAGAGGAGGGATGCAGCACAGCTGGGGCTGTTGCAGCTGCAGAGCCAAAGCACTGCCCACAATGACAGTCTGCAATCCCACAGAGCACTGAGCTAGGAAAGCAGGGTGCTCAGAGAAAACACTGAGCTATTGAGGGTCGAGGTGGAGAAAAGGCTGAGCCTCCTCATCAGGACCAGGGCAAGCACCACAACTGCCTTGCCAAGTCCTGTTCTTCCATGGAGACCCCCTCTGTTCAGGGAGAGCCTGCTCTGGGCTCTTGAGCTGAACACTTGGGCTCACACTGCTGCTGTCACTCCTCGCCTCCTGACCACCCTGCCAGGACCATCAGCATGATGAACAAGCACAAAGGTGATGCCACACACAATCCTTCAGCCAGGATCCCAAAATACTTCCCAAATGTAAGGAGCAGATTCCTTCAGTCACTGAGTTTCTAAGGTAAGAAAATATCCCTGGCAAACTAGGCTCTGAAACAAGAACAATTTAAAGACATGGAAGCAATTTAAGAAGACAAATATAACTGCCTTTTTAAAGGCATGCTGCTCCCACATTTTTCCAGTGCATTGAAGCTTCACTGTTCAGATTGTTGTCTCCAACAATTATGGCTAAAACCATTTTACAACAAAAGTTTAGATCAATACAGAATTGTCCAATTCCCAGAAGTTGAGATTTAAGAATTCCAAGAGCTGACACTACAAAGCTGGGATGAATGCTAGGGTGCAGAAGGGGAATTTCTGACTTTGCTCTTGTCCTTCCAATATTTTACGCTCACAATGAGGAGACTTCTTTATCCCAGTTCTCCATGGAAGTCTTAGCCACACAAACATGTATTTCCTTTCACACTGATTTGTTCCTGTCACAATCTCTCTGCAGTAAACACACATTCTCTCTCCTCCCTCACTGTTACTTCTCCTTATCTCCTTCTTGTTTGCAGCCCTATTCCAGCCACTGGCACTGCCAGCTGCTTGTGCAGGGGACCAGAAGACAGCACTGCTACAGCCAGTGTTCCAAGCTAAATCCCCAATGCACAACCAAGCCTTAGCACTGGCAGAAACACAGCTCCCACCCAGCCTAAGAGGGTTATGACAGAGGCTGAATGAAGTCAGCGAGTAGTTTGGTCCTAATTTCAGAGAGGAAAGAGAAAAGGAGTAACCTGTCTGCTGGGATTCAAATTCAAGTGCAAAGTACCATCAAAGCCCAGAACAGCTCAGCAGAATTAAAGGGGACTACAAGATATACAGAGACAGTATAAGATGTGGCTAACTCCTTCCCTCCAATTTATTACATGGCTGCTGCTGGCTTAGTTAGAAGTCAGACCAAGGCACCTAGTTGTGGAACACACACCTAAGAACCTGAGACTTCTTTTCCTTACGAATAAAAGGATCAAAACCTCAAATATAAAAACTTTAACTTGCTGAAAATTAAGTGGTTTAGTTTACCAAAATCTGGCCCCAGAGGGTCAATCATTCTCCCTTAGGCCACAGACCTCACAAATAACTCACTGGTGGTTTGTGCTCAGGAGCAGGGACATGGGATTCTGTACCTGTAACAACCCAGGAATGATATCAGGTAGGAGCTGATGCAACGATTCCTTGGAAATCCTCTCGATGACCTTCGTTTGCATTTTGATGGCAGCTAAATTAATTGGATAATCTGCAGTCTGAATGATGGGGCAAAGCACCTTGATGCACTGCTCAGGGTGGATGGAACTTGCCAGAGTGGAAGCAGCTTCTTCAGCAGCTCTGACGACCTGAAATGACAGTAGAACAAAACCTTGTGTTAATGAAGTCACACCTGGCAGCCAACACCACTGGTGTGTGCTAGGGATGACTGCCAGGAAATGCCTGGGGATGCTCTGCAGGAGGCTCTGTCGAGGGGCAATGGAGAATTCACATCCTTGCCTCCAGTGACATCTTTGTTCCAGCCAGTGGCAAGATGTCCATCCTGCCTAATGTAAGTGTGTCACAATTGTGGCTGGTTTGAAAAAATCACCTGTCACCCAAGACAGATCAGCACTCCCATCCCAGGAGGAACGAGAGGATGACATCTCTCCAGCCACTGTCAAAGAACCTAAAACCACCAGCTTAGACTTACACAAATTGACAACTTTCACTCTTCCCCAGCAGGTAGGACAGCTAGTTCAAAGAGGAAAGACCCAAATCTGGTCTCTCCTCCCATGAGAATTTATTCATGTTACATTCCGCAGTAATTGGATAAAAAAGAACAGGATGGGAAAGCAGGTTTTCTTTTTTCAAGTGTCTGTGCTAATTGCCAGGCAACAAAATGAAGCTTCCTCTTGGTTGCACTCTTCCTGGCCACAAATAACACACTCTGCTCCTCATGTTCTTGTTACAACACAAAAGATGGGGGATGTTTTCTCTCATCTTCTTTCACTCCCCTCTTTTCAGGGCTTACTTTTAAGGAAGGGTAAATCCAAAGTAAACAGAAATGCCCCAGTGGGCAGACTTAAATCCAACACCTCAACTTTAAGAAGAAAGAAGCATTAACAAATCCTCATGTTAGGATCTTCCAGCTAGTCCCAGGCAGTCCCTAACTCTGAGCCTGGGAACATTAATGAAGCCTTTCAAGGCACCCTTCCTTTCCTGGTTGTGTGGGATGCCCAGGTGCCCAGCACCAGTTGTCTGCTTCTTCCTAACTATCTGGGGTTGTCTGAAGTCAATGCTTTGAAACCAGCACTAGGAAATATGTTCCAGGCAATCTGCAAAAACGCAAATAAATCAAACCACAGGTCTCCTGTCACTTAGACTGAAGCCATGGCTGCTGAATTCTCTTCCTCCTCATTCTCTTCCTGTGGTGGTATCAAACTCTGGGATTTGTATTTGACTATGGCAACCCATGGACAGATGTAGTTCTCAAAAGCCTCAAAAGAAGGTGAGCTTTCATTATTTTTAAGCACTTACTGTGGATAATGCATGAACAAGGAGTAGCTGGAAGTTTATCTCAGTCCTTGAACTACAATTTTTTTCCCAAAAAGGTTTAATTAACATAAAAGGTAACAGCAATGAAGAGTGACCAGAAGAGATCATCTCCACCTACAAAGCCTGCTTCACTCCCAGTCTTAGCATCACAGCCATGCTGCTAACATTAATCTTCCACTCATGCTGACAGCTACCTCCCTGAAATAGGAATGGCCCAAGACACTTGTATACCCAGGAAATAGCAGAACTCGTCCTCTTGGACTCGGCATCCTCTGAAGCAGATCCAAGAGCGAATCTGATCTCAGATATTTGACACAGCACAAATATTGCATGCAGGCAAGGTATGGGCAGGATGGTGAAGCAACCTGAGATCTTGGACTGCTTCTGTACCAGTGAAGAAAAGCTGTCCAACCGCTCCATTTACTTCAGGCCTTTCTCAGCATTCAATTATAATATTAAAAACATATTCCAAAATGAATGGCAATCCACAATGGGATCACTATTAAAAAAATTAATCCTGAAAGATCTGTGAATGAGTAACCATGCAGAACAGAATGCTTGCTTTCCCACTTGCAGCAAGTTTTCCCTTTTCCAGCTATTTCTTTGCTAATTCCTCTTCAATTTCACACATGAGAAGCCTGAAAGTTAGTATTTTTCCACATAAGTTAGTACCAGCTTAGGAGCCAGCACTGTGTGATTTTGTTGGGAAAGGAGAGAAACACCCAAGTACTTAATGGAAACCTAATGCCAGGCTTGGATAGCACAGAGTTGAATTGTTGGAGTGGATTAAGTCAGGAGCTCCCAGAAGGTCTCTAAAGGAATCCACTGCCTGGCACTGTACCTTTTGACATCTGCCTTCCACAAATGATGCACTGAACTCAGAGAGCCCTGATACCTTGAAATCAATTCAGCAAATTAGCTAAAAAAAACCCAACTATGATTATTTGGACACAGCCACTTGAGCTTTTGTTTGGCAACAACACCAAATACTGTATGTAAATGATTTCAGACACCCTCAGAAAGAAAGCTTGCACATATATCACAACACATTAAAGAAAATTAGAAAGAAAATTTAAACCTTATATCCTCTTGGTATCCTACTTGATAAGAAAGCAATAATATTTTAGCATGCACCTATGACCAGAATCTGTTATCAAATACACTACCATAAAAAAACACAATAGGCAAAAAAGTCAATGAATGTTCCATTTGGATTTCAGCTGCACATCCTGTTTGCATACACTTTACTAAGCATATGAAATTGAAGGTATGAAGCAAGTGCATGACACAAAGTTTTTTTGAAGTCTATTAACCAATTCCAAGCACAATGAGCATTAAAAAACAGTGATAATTTTTCACAAAATAAGCAAGGGTTCAACAACAACAAAAGTCACACATTTTTCACATCAAAAGGAAAGTTGTGAAGATGCAGGAATTATTTATGCCCCTGACAGTCCTGCTTTCAGCACTGCTGCCCATTTCTAGCAAGGATCTGGCCACATTTACACAGTGGCTGGGTATTTCACATCCCTTGTCCCTGCAGTGCCTTCCCCCTGAGCACAGAAGGGTGTATTACACATGTCCAGCACGCTTCCTGCTGGTCTTAGCTTGTGAATGTGACAACACCAGGGAGACGTCCAAGCCTTCCGCGAGCACATCTGGCAGACAACGCCTGCATCTCAGCCACACTTCAGCAACCCCTGAGTGTGTGATGAAGTTTAATAACATGCTGAAATCTCACTGACATCAACAGGATTCAAGCATGTGCTTACATGCTTCTTGAGTGAGAGCCTCTGCAGGTAATGAGCTCCTGGCTCCCTCAGGAAGCACTGGCAGGCGACAGGGTGTAGGAGGGGGTAGGGCAACACCAGCTGACAGTAAGCCAGAGACAAACTCATCCCTGCTGGCACAGAAAGCCAAATGCCACCATTCTGCAATGCAAGCACCAGCCCTGTCTTTCCCTTTGGCAAAACAAAACATTCAGCCACCCAGACAGACTCTGCATCCCACAAAGGGAAGCACAGCTCTCAGTCTTTACCCAGCCTGTTCACAGTCCCACTCACCTGGCAATGCCAGAGACATCAGTAGCATTCCCAAACAGAGGGAAGTGCATTATCAAAAGATACAAACTGCCAGGTCATTTGGCAAGAAGAACATGCAATTGTAGCAGAGTTTAGCAAAGACATTTTGCCATGAGGCACAACACTCGTGCCTTGCAAATTGTACATACCATACAATATCAAAAAATCAAATATCTTTTGTAATCAGGGCTTTAACCTGGCCAGCAGAGTGAAACCACTTTAAAAGGAGTGGGAGAAATGAACAATCAGGATCCAGGACTGGGAAGCTTGCTGTCACAAGACACAAGTTTACCAAAGGGAAAAAAAGGTTGACACACACACAGAGGCAGGCAGAACCATTCACAAGGGAAGGCTTTAAGACAGCTGGAAGGAGGGAGAACATCCACAGGGAAGCATCACTGTATGCTTGCTTCTCATTAGTCACTCAAGTAGCGTATCAAGTGAGGCAAGATTTTTGTCTGACCTAATATAACTCTTCTCAGGGATCTCAGAAGTACAAAAAAAAGCTAGAAAAACCCTCAAATGATGATGGCAGCTGGAAGGAGCAGGTTCAAAAGGGTGGCTATGAAGCAAGATGTGCAAGACCGGAGAGAGCCTGCAGTTCTTTAAAAGAGACACACTAGGCTGTGTGTAAGGTATGTCACAAACATGATTTTACCTCCCAGTAAAAGCTCAGAGCAAACTGTGGCTTGAACTGGATAGTTTGACATCATTCAACACAGGGCAGGCAGCCCAGGAATGCAGATCTAAGAGATAGCTCTTGGCCTTAAAGCAGCAGGTTTTTCTCCTTTCCAAGGGCTTACCTTATGCTCTACACACTGAAGACTAGATTCAGCCTGACTTCTGCTGGCATAACACAAGCTGTGTGTGCTGGTGGGTTCCTTGAAAGAGATCTGTGGTGCATTAACACCTTTCTAGTGAGTCTCACAAAAGACAGAAATTTTTATATTTCCACCCCATTTGCTTTAGGGAAGGAACCATATTCATATGCACAAGGCCAGTGAGGTGTTGCACTGTTAGAGGTGTTCACCTCTAGCAACATCTTCCTTAATGCTGCCAAGGAGTAAACTTCAAAGTAGAAGTTAGGCAGTCCCAGGAATATGCACATGAATTGCTTCCTGATGCTAGTGGGAGGGGATATGCTGACATGCAGTATTAGGAACAGCGGAATCAAGACAGTGACCTGCCACAGACCCTTTTCTTTTAATAGAAAAGTCCATTGGCATTATCAACATTCTACAAACTTGGATGGACAAACTCTGCATGACAATTCCCACTGGTTCACGGAGCACTGCAGCCATGGGATCCTGTTCACTTAAGACAGGCAGAACTAAGACTCCATCTCTTTCACTTCTTCTGCTCCATGCACTGAGATGTTGGTTGCTACCTGATGGCTGTAGCAACCAGCTTAAGAGTTTTGATAGTTTCATTTCTGCTTTAAAGAGACACAAAGTGCTGGCAAATAAGCAAAGAGTATTACGTCCTGACTCACCTAAGGCAGAACATGCCAGTATTGTAGACACCACAGGGCATCAGTGTAACATGCTGGGATCTGGGCAAGGCAGCATCTGCACGCCTGGC
This sequence comes from Climacteris rufus, assembly GCA_013398175.1. NCBI lineage: Eukaryota > Metazoa > Chordata > Aves > Passeriformes > Climacteridae > Climacteris > Climacteris rufus. The sequence goes on from VZRZ01003586.1 coordinate 1,009,888, forward strand.
TGAGAGCTTCCCACAGAACCTTAAGCTGGAGTACTTTTGCCACCACTGCTAGTTACACTGTCTCTGCAGAACGTTGTGGGGGATGAGGCAGTGCAGGTAGAACCCCATTGAAAGCTTAGAGGCTTTGTACACTCATGTGAAACACGCAGAGCACCGGAGATGTTTATTAAGCAGTAGAACAAAGTTTTGCTTTCAGGCTTATGAGGCACATTGCTGTGTTTTGTAGCCAATTTTTGCCATCTAGAGGTGGTTACTTAAAGCCTGTATAATCTAAGCTGGAGGGGATGGAGGTTTACCAGTACCTAGTGAGGCAAACTCCCATCCCTGAAGGCTTTACAGTCTGATCCAGACAGGAACAAACAATTATGGACTTGGTTTCAAAGCAGGAAGTGGACTCAGCAATGAGGAGTGCTAAGCAGATGCAAAAGCAGTGTGGTTTTTATAAGGGATTCAGAGATGAAGTAGATTGGACTGCTTCTCCTGGGCAATAAAATATGTGAAATGTGTTGGAAATAGAGAAAGGACATGAACTTGTACTATGAAACATCAATGACCGCCCAGCTGCAGTGCTTGGTAGCTTCCAGCATGCACTATATAACAATTAATCTTCAAAACTATGATCACTTAATGCTTTTCTTCTTTAGAAGCTAAATTTTGCAGAAACCTACATAAATCGTACCATCATGAGAGGACACTTACAAATCCTATAAATGCCAGAGGCCAATCTAAAAGCACCTCAGCAAGATAATAATTATCTACAGACAATGGATAACTGATTTCTTCTTTTTCTCCCCTTTTAGAGGGTTACAACAAAGAATGTTGCATCCCAGTTTTGCTTATAGACCTTCTAGATCATAAAAAACAGAAATTAAGATGTCTGTGATATGGCACAGGATCCTTTCCCTACACACAGAAAACACACACCAGTTAAATCCATAGATTTAGTAGCAGAGACAGAAGGAAGGAATTAGTTATCCTATGATTTTTCACTCTGCAGCTGATTTCCAAGATATTAAACTATTTCTGTGTTAAAATACTCAATAAGACGAATAATCCTCATTTTGCTGGCATGAATCTGAAGCAATGTCATATCAGTGGTACTGGGTCAGCAAGCAGCATCTCTCCTTAGTTATGGGTGAGTAACTACACTGGAACAAATGAGTTAATATTAACTAATTGGCAACAGAAAAGATGGTTCTCTTCCAAATAACTCCAAACAAAGACTGATAAAAATCAACACGATTTAATATCATCCACAACTTCAATTACGTTCTAATGCTCCAAAAGTAAGTGAAAGGCATTTACATATCAACCCCCATAAATGTTTCCAGTTGTGACTGAAGCAGGCCTGACTCTTCACATCACCCCATTAAATCAACAGCATCGAACAGACTGTTGTACTACAAACAGTATAAAAACAGGATGAAGCTAAAAAAATGCTAAAAACACAAATCCCAGTCCAGAGTCTTCTAGTCTGTAGCCTAGGGTTACATTAATTTTGACCTGCCAGTGAGATCTGTGCTTTGTTAATCTCCTGCATTTGCTCTCACAACAAGGTGTGACTCAGCCTCCAACTCCATGTACCAAGTTTTCCTCTCCCTTGTCCCTGGGGGGAAATGTGGTGCTCTGAGTTGTGCTGCTCTGCTGATCCCAGATCCTGCCTTCAGCAACAGAAGGCAGAGGACCTCTACCTACGGCAAAGAGCCAACTGTCTGAAGACTTCTGCGTGGACTTGAAAAAACAGTCAATTATCCAGGCATCCCAAAATATTTAACTATGCTAACACTGCTTTGATACTTTCAACTATGTAATTTGGAATAAAACCATGGACTATTTTGTTTTTTAAAAAAATCTTTACCTAGATAACAGCACTCAGTTGGCAGAGGGGGTGATATTTGGTGGTTGGTGAATGTATTGGTTTTGTCATTTGATCTCTCCTGGCCATGCTGGACAACAGCAATACTGGAATTTGGGTAGACAAACAAACCTTCCTGATTTCCTAAGAACTGCCTCTTAGTATGATGATCTCTTGGAGACAGTACCTGAGCATAACAGTTCTGTAGTATGCTCCTCTTCAAACTCCCTTTGCTTGGTCACTTTATATGAGTCTCTGTGGGTCATATATAATTGAAAATGTGAGCAATAGCTTGGAGCAATTAGCAGTCCCTGTGCTGAAGGGGACACTCAGGTAAGAAAGCCTCAAATAGATACAGCTTGCTCAAAACAGACATTTTCTGCTATCTTACACAGCCTGTGGCACACCAAGGTATCTCAAACCATAAACAAGGATCACTGCTGTCTTCTACTACAAGGCAGAAGCAGCCCCAAAACATAACAAACTGGAGTGACATCTTGTCAGGATATCATGGCACAAAGATTAACATTTTACTAACTAAATTATATAGCAGCTTCTCTTGACATAATTCTTACAGTCTAGACAAAGATTTGATTTTATGTAGTCTAAGGACAGTACACCACTGCCTTTAATGTTGCTGTGATATAGTGAAAAAGAAAACTGTAGAACAGTCTGCTCAGATCTTCCTTTCCCTCTTCAGCTATTCTTTGAAAGTGCCCTTCAGTCAGAAACTGGTGAATCCTCACTTAATCTCCTGCTCAGTGGGATCCAGTCAAAGGGCAGCTCCTCCTTCCCTCCTGGAGAGAGCAGTGCTACAAAGCCAGCAGTGGGAGAGAGCTGGAGGGCCACCATGGGAAGTGAATTTGTGACCTTCTGGCTCAGTGCTATGAGTTTGCCCAACTGGGCCATGCCCAAATGAGCTCTCAGTTAATTTTTCACAGACTTAACTGAATCCGCAAGTCCCAGCTACAGGTGAAAATACTTAAAAGCATATTCCCAGGTATATCTCTAGCCTACCTCATGTGGATACTCAAGTGCAGGTACCTTCCTTAACTTCAGGAATGCTGATATTCTCAGACTACTGAGAGATGATGCCTTTCCTGGGCTGCATCATGATGCTGAGAGCCTCATTTACACAGGGATCAGAAAACACTCATACACAGAATGAGAAATCCAGAGTCAGTGCCCCCACTTAGCACGGCTGTGCACTCATAGATTGCAAAATAGGAATCCACCTGCAGTGTCCTGCTATGACAGCTGTCACCCAAGGCCTCCACTGCAGCAGCTGCTGTCTCTTTATGAAGATGCTGTGCAAAACTGTGGCAAATCAAAGCCATGCTAGGTACAGCACAGCAGCTACTTGCTGATAGCAATGCAGCTCAACTATGCTATAAAGAAGTGCCAGAACTCCCACCTGTTCATTCTTGGCTTGAGCTTTGCTTTCTCTGTAGCAGACTTACCTTTCTCTGCTTTGGTTTGGGAGGCACCTCATGCAAATGCTGAAGAACCTTTCCACACCACAAGCAGGAAGAACACAGTGTGGGGAGTACAGAGGCACAAAGCATAGTGTTTGCAACACTGGTCTTGTTTTCTGTAAAACCCACCAGTCCCACAAGGACAGTGAATTCTGAGGGGGATTAAAAATAATGCCAGAGACAATCTGGAAACGTCCTGCTAGAAACATCAGTTTTGGAGGACTCTAAGACAAAAAATACAAAGGGCACTGAGTCAAGGTGAGTTGAGAAGAATGCAAGCAGGAAAACTTGCCAATAAAAGGCACTCCTTCAGAACATAATGTTTTGTCTGACTGCTTTATCAGACAATCAATTTACAACTGCTTCTTATTACTCTGAACTGAAAATGATAGGAGTGCACAGGCTCTAAATCAAGAGGAGAAAGGTAGGCAGAGTAGGGCAGCCCTCATTCACTAAAGGATTAAACATTTTTTACTGTTGCACTTTAGAGCAATGCAGCCTGTTAGTTTCTTTCCCTGAGAGTGCTTTTGGTTTTGCTGTTTTGATTTTCAAACAGTACAGCTTCTGCTACCCACAGCTAACATAACCTTGTATCAGAGACCCCCTGTTCTGGAGCAGTCTAGTCTATCCAATGACCTTTTCATGGCCAACTCTCTTCAGAGAGAGATGTCTAAAATTGCTAGTTTAGGGCAATCCTGTTGCAGAGAAGAATAAATGCCTTAGATTTCAAAGCAAGGACTTTAGTAACAAAGCCATCACAGACCTCTAGAGAAATTCTGGTAGCACTTTCCAAGGTTTAGTTCAAACTTGCAACATGAACAAGGTAGATTAAAAGATCCAACTTGGAAGTCAATCTACAAAGATTAACTTTAAATGTAATCTGAGTTGATCTACTTAAAATGTTATCATGTCCCTTTATTCTTGCTTTACTCCAGAATACTTTCAGTTTTGCATGAGTTCTTTCACAAAAGAAAAATGCAATTCACCCCTCCCTTTACTTCTTTCTCTGCCCCTGCACCATGGCTTCTTTGTCCATTTTCTCCTGTTACTCACCAGTTCCCAGTTCTCCAGCACTGCACAATTTCACTGTTCAGTTTTCACATACAGTTCTGCTTGAACATGGCCTTTGTGTTCTCCAGTACATTTTCTATTCTTACCTGTACAGACAGAGGCAGCACGGTGCCCCCAGTGTGCTCCAAAAAATAATTAAACGTGCGCTTTTTACTGCAGTGTCTCCACCTATCCCAGAATGAGTCCAGGGAAGTCCTGGGAAATTAATAAACAGTTGCCTACAACTCCAGACAGCTCCAGGTCCACATAAACACCTCTGACAGTCTCAATACTTTTCCTCACTGTTCCAGCATGTAAAAATCTTGTCTCTTCATACTTGGGACACTTAATATCGATTTGTTCTACTGTCAAGATGGCTCAACGTGTTTGCCCTCTAAGTCCCCCAGGTCCAGCATTTCTTCAGCAGGTCCACACTGCTTTCCCAGCAGCAACACTGAAAGGCTCACTCACCTCCTTGTGGGAATCCTTATGTGCTTCCAGTGTTTTCATGATAGTCAGCTCAGCGTAGTTCTTAAACCTGGCTGGCTGGTTCCGTAGGATCTCCCTCAGGACTCGCAGCGCCAGGGCTCTGATCGAGTGCTGCGTCAAGAAAAGGAGATGTTAGGAACAAGTCACTTCTCAAAATCATAGTTTGAAGTGAATTCTCATGGCTCACCCAAAATTCTCAGGGCTGCCCACACCACCAGCTCCAGTGGAGCGAGCAGTGCAATCAATGTAACAAAAATTCAGGACTGGTCGCCTTGCTTGCTCTTGCACAAAAAGCCACATAAAATGACTGTTCTCACAGATATTAGAAAGAATCAGAATGACTACTTTGTTAAATTCCACATTCTTTTGGCAATAAAGTACAAATTGGTACCCACAGCAGCACGTCTGCATTATATGAATCTACAAAGAAGGTCTGACCATATATGTTTTGCCCTTCCTCTTCTGCTCAGCTTTGCAGATATCAAACTGGGAGCCATCCATGCCACAAAGCTGTTTCTCATGTACTAATGCAGTAAAACTTGACTCCTTCTGTAAGTCCTCAGGAAATTACTTTCACGAACTTGAAGTTATTGAGTCAACACTGACTATGTCTTAATCCTTCCTATCTAAAGATCACTAGCAGAAGGGTTTTATAACACCTGCTTCAATTTCATAACTTACATTAAGGTTTTGACCTGTGGCCACTCCAAATAGATTCCATCATTTCAGCAGAGGAACATTCACTTTACTTCATACTCTGCCTCTAAAATACGTACTTTGGTATTCATCTGCAAAATTCATGCAGTAGCACAATTCACACGTACTTAGACAAAGCCACCAGACCTCCTGACACGTGTGATGATGCTATGATTAAACATGTAGAACTAGAGCAACTCGTGCTTATACTAAGAACAACGGCTGAGAAAATGTCAGCCACCCACCCTGCTTCAAAACTAACATTTCTGAGAGCATGCCATATACAAGCAGTGTAAGAAACACAGTAGATTTTTTAATCAGATCAAATAAAAAAAAGGGGAGTGCTTTGAAGCCTCAATATTGCAAGGTTTAGATGGAGCATGGCTCTGATACGAAGTTGCAGCAGGGTGATGAGCCTTTACCAAGTATCATTGTGCTGCAAGCTGAACACATAACCCCAAACAGAAAAAAATCTAGCCTGTAAATTATCACTTTGATCAACTACCAAACATAAAGCTGTGATAATAACACAGCTTTTTTTTAATACTTCAAAAGAAGATCTCCTATAAAAGCAGCTTGTTCTTGACAACATTTTTACAAGAGACAGAGACCCATCCCATGAGATCTAAAACCCTGGGTCTTTAAACCACAGAGGAAAAAAAAATTACTCTAGAGTGTCTTTATTCTCCTTTTGGGGAATGAGCATGATATAGCTAAGAGCTTGTAACTTCATCCTAACTCAGAAGGGAACAACTACTGAAGTTTTGGTAGTTTTTTACTAGAGACTAGAAGAGAACTTCTTTTCTGATTCTAGTTCAGTTTCCTAGCTATTTGTTAGTAACACTGTGGAGGGAGAGGGAAAACCTGGGACACTTTGGAGTAGGCTTAAAACTCATCACTGAACACAGTGAAAACTAAAGTAGAGTTGTCCACCTTCAAAAGAAAAAATGAGCAGTGCAGCATCACCGATGAGTGGCAGTTTTAATTTAAACTAGTGTGTAGGAATTATTACCCTAGATGAAGCAATGTACAGGAGAGTTAAGACAAAATCTACATCTCACATCTTTGTCTCCAAGCGTTTCCAGCAGCAAGAGCAGAATGGTTTTGAAATGCTCCTCCCAAACTCCAAGATTATCTTCCCTTGTGATCTTCAGCAATTCCAGGAGAGCTCCTTTCCGCTCCTCCACCCGCTCATTGTGGTTGGAGAGCTCTTTCAGAAGATCAGCCACCAAATCCGAATGGTCAATGGGTACTTCTAGGACAAATGGCAGCAAATCATTTGGAGAAACAGGGAAAAGATCAAAGGCACCAAGATTGCTAACCCTGTACAGAATAAAGTGCATGTAACAAGGGCCCTCCCAAAAATGCACCAAATGCATCATATTCCAGGTGGCCTCAGACAAGCAGGCATGAGAATCTGACCAGCCCATAATTTAACCTGAGTTCATAACAGGGCCCATGCATCTGCACATGGCTTCTAATGAACCAGGAAGAGATGACGACTGGATTTCTTCCAGTCCCAACAATTATTCTACAAGATGAGAACTGCCGTGGTTTTTCCCAGACACACACACCCAAAACCAGTGGTCACATGTATGACCTTTAGATTAAAGTACAGTGACTCATCAGTGCACTGCAAAAAGAATAAAGCTAATGTGCAGCACCACTTAAATGAAGTGAAACACTCAAAAACAACAAGCTGTTGAGTGAGGCGTTTCAGCCATAAAAGGGGGAAGGTCCCAAAGCAGTGTCCCTGCAGATGCATGTGGATACTTAAGGGACGAGTTTGTGGGAAACCCCAGGCAAACAAGATTCCAAACTGCAGTATAATATTTTTTCTCAATCGCCACAGATGAGGTTCTGCTGGGACACGAGAACAAAGGGTATTTCATACCAAGCCTCGACTCAGATGTAACGTAATACACAACACATGCACAGGCAGGCACGTATCTGAGAGCACTACCCCTACACAAATACAGCAGAAAGGCAGCAAGCTGCCTGCAGTGTGTGAGCTGAACGGATACAAACCATCCCGAAGCTGATCCATGTCATCATCAAACACTGCTTCCTTCAGGGCAGTCTTGTCATAAGTGTTAATGGTGTCAGTGTAGGGGTAGGGGTTGTATTCCCGAGCACGCGGCCCCGAAAAGGCACGGGGAGGCTGGGTGTTCAGCAGGGAGGTTTTGTTATCCAGAGCCATCCTTCCACCTTCCACAATGTCACTGCTGCCACGGCCATCACCGGCAGGGAGAGCAAGGCCACCATCTCGAGACACCTGGGGGATCAAACGGAGAAAAAAAGACATGTTCCGAGTCCTGTGGAAACTGTAGCCTTTTTGGAGTTCACCCACCCACACCAAGAGGCATAGAATCATTAACACTTATTATTTATACATTATACTTCAGCAAAACTTTGATTACTACCTCTTTCTTTCACACAGCTACAATTGCTCAAAAATATCTTGTGACCACAGGGCAGAACACTATGCTAACCTTCCTAAACCTAAGTCGATATCTCTGAAACTGCACAAGCTGGCAAAGATCATAAGCTCTGGAACAAGACTAATTTGCTGAGAAAGGGAAAAGAAGCAAAAGCAACATCCTCCTCATGAAACTTCGCAACCCACTGATATAAGAGACTGGATGATACTTAGCAAGCTAGCATGAATTTAACAATAGAAGGGTCCCAAAGAAACATCTCAGACCAACACCTTTCAGCTTTGAAGGGTAACTCAATCTACAAATGTAAATTTGTTTGTCCAGCTAGGAAGCAACACTGTCATGGAATCACAGAATATCTTGAGTTGGAAGGGACCCATAAGGATCATTGTTTAAGATTCCCATAAATTTTAATGGCCAAGGATCATCCCATGAATTTTGGAGGCTGTCTATTTAATTAAAACAATGGGAGCAGCTCACATGGGAGATAATTTGGTAACCACTCATGCAGCATAAGACATCATATGAGCTGTGCACTTGAAGTGATCACAGGTCCTAAGCCTGTGAGGGAAACCATCCATGCATTTTAGGAACTAACATTTCCCATTACAGACCTGACTACACACACTCCACGAAGAACACTAGCATTGTTTCCATTCTACATGGGACTCCCACAGAAGGCCAGTGAACACTTTTCACAAGAGGCCAGTGTTCAAAGGGAGCAAGGGACTACATCAGCGAACCCCCATAATTAAGGTGTAAAAAGTTAACTACCAATAAGCAGAGCATGCCTGTAAGAACACAGCAGGAATAACTGGATTTTGTACACTAACAATCCACAGACAGGTTTGATCACAATGTTTTAAAATTTCATCTATCTAGGGCCATTAATCAATGGACTACTTACGATGTCACAGTCTTTCTTGCCATCACGTTTGATGGGCTCGTTCAGGTCCTCTTGACTACGGAAACTAAATTTCTCAATGGCTTCCGTGACTCCACGAAGAGAGCTGTAGATTTCATCAGAGTTTAGGTTCTCCGTGTCATAATCCAGCATACTAAAGACCAAACGTATATGAAATGTTACAAATGAAATTGGAATCCGCTTCTGACTGTTAACAAAAACAAGTTGGAGACAGATGGTTTGGCGTACCCTTTCTAACAGTGACTTGCAACAAAACAGGGATGGAATCAAAGCAGTGTTTGGGTCTGAGTTTCCCCTCAAAGGGGCTAAAACAAGGAGAAGCTCCACTGAAATCAGTGGTGTCATATGGCTGTGAGGGGAAAACAGCTCCACTGTTTCTTACATTCAGTAAGTATGCTACCTTCTGTAAACCAAAGAACTCTATCTCCAGTGTGGCAGTGGTGTAGTTTAAAAAGGAAAATAAAATCAGTCACTATGAGAACTCAAAGTGTTGTGACAGCTGGTGGAAATGAAATCAATGAAATTTAAGTTTAATAATATATGAAACTATGAGAGATTTGAATGGAAAGAAACACATATCTTGGCATAAACCTTAGTCTAACATGGCCCATTTTAATTTATAAAGTAGTGAAACAAAATCCACTTGCACAGTGCCTCGATAAAAAAAGCATTTCAGTATTGGGTCTAAGTTTGGGAATTCTCTCACTCAAATCTGACACTTTCTTGCAGTCTATCTGTTCCTCAGAAATTTCTCAGCAACATAAACCCACAAAAGTTTTGGGATTCCTTGAGGAGTTATCCAAAATTAAGTTCCATGATAAAAAGCCTTGCCTGCAAGGGCAGATGATATTAAACAATCCAGCTAAAGAGAAGTTCCTACAAGCTTGGAGAAAATAAAAAGGCATTATTGGCAGGGCTTTGCTCTATCTAGGAGGAGTTGAGTTTGCAAAGCAATCACTAAATTAATAGATCCAGCAACAGAGAACAATTTCTGGCTGAGTCTCGGATCTCAGTAGAGCCAGAAGCAAACACACTGAATCAGACATTTACATCAAGTTGTTTGTCAATAAATGGCAAGAAGTGGCTCCCTACAGTGGTGAATTACTCTTTCATAACAGCTTGGGAAGGATGACAGGACGGGCTTGGAGGCGGATGGCTGAACAGAGTTGTGTTCCTTTTCCACAAAAGAAAGATTCCCTATGAGCTGGGTGGGGAAAAAGCGAACCAAACAAACATGAAAATCCCTTCTGAATTCTGGGTACACAGCTGTTATTTTCAATGGAACTAAAAGTAGGATATTAAATATCTAGAACCACGACTTTTTTTTCTGGAAGAAACTTGGGAACCTCAGACAGAGGGTAAGACTGGTGCTGCTCAATTCCTTTGGGATTAACACACTGAAAATAGCCCTAATCCCTGGCTCCCAAGCAACGCTCTCGCACTACACTCACACCAGCATCAGCACCATGTATTCTGGCAAAGAAACCAAAGAGCAACTCCCCAAACAGTGTCTGGCAGGTCAGGGAGAAAGAGAAAACATTTAAAGAAGGGACCAGAATCAGGAAACAAAAACTGTTCATAAACTTACAGAAGTCAAAGCATTTAGGGCTTTTCAGGCAGCTGAACAACACTAATGCACTGTGATGGCTTTCCAGACGGAAGGGAAGGCAGTTTTTAGGTTCCTTCAAAGTATCAGGCAGGAACAGGAAAACCTTTGTTTCATACAATCTCAAAAATATACATTTTGAGCTCAAGCATGTTTAATTCATAGATCTTAAAGGGCTTTTCATACAACATTGATGTGGCAATGAAACTTCAGAAGGTATGCATGTGATTCTACCTGTGTCCTCACACCAAGAGATGACATGACTTACCAAAGATCACACAATTAAATCTATAGCAAAGAAAACCCAATAAATAATAAGAAATACAATACTGACACTAATTCTTCTGCTGAAATAATCATTTCTTTCCTCAGGGATGAATTTTGCCCTACACTGTGACCAAAGAATAATCAAAGAACAGACTCTTCAGTGCTAAAGGACTGAGGCAAGTTCTCAGAGACACAATCTGATGCATTTGTCAAAGCACAAACCCACATTTCAATAAAAATCTAAAGAATCCAGTGATTTCATACATCAGGAGTAAGCCTGTGTAGGAGGTCACATTATGTCTGTGTTCTACATGAATGAAAATTCTACAATGTGAACACACATGTCTACTGACAGTATGTACACTGGAATACTTCACAGACAACACAATGTGGGGGAATAAAAGTAAAATGGAACTACACTCACCTGTCAGGGGGAAAAAAAAAGGCACAAAAGGGAAAAAAAAATTATGACCCATGCAGAAAACTAGAGGAAAGGCACAGGATGAGTAAGAAGTGAGTAGAGATGAGCAGTGTTTAGGGATGTCACAACATTATTTTCCATCTTCTGCTGCACAAAACCAATGCAGCTGTCTATAAGTTTATCAAGATGCAATTTGGCAGTTTTCCAGTCTGGCATGAAATACATTTTACTTCCATAAACTGTTTTTCTGTTCCCAATCCAAACTATGTATAAGTAATCCACAGTTTTGTGTCCTCAAGCAGTACACAGTAACTCACTTCCTTGCACTTTCAGGCTCTGGGTTGGAATATATGTCAAATTATTCCAAACTTTGGTATCAGATACTAAAAGGCAAAATAACCATTCTCAAGTAGTTTTATCCCAAAAGCCAACATGGATCTCCTCCACAGGTATCTTAGTGTTCTAGCAGAGTCAGAACATTAATTCAAAGTTTTTAATTCTGCAGGTATTCACGGAGGTACCAACTATTGTATTCTACTTCTCTCTCAGATGTCACAGGTTCTCAAATTTTGAGACCTCAAAGAAAAAATTCTTTGCTTTTCTTTCAATAGTTTTTCATTAAGAACTTTTTGCTTCAAGGAAAAGACTATATATAGTCCTTCCTCAGGCAACAGGCATCTTTAAGTCAGGAGAAACCACATCTACAGATAGCCTGTTGCCAGGCTACAAACTTCAAAAAAATCCACAGAATTTAACAGAGAAGTCTGACAAATTAACTTTATTTTCAGTTTTTTAATTAAAACCAGTATATAGCTTTAGTCCAGTATACTGACCCAAGACTGGACGGAAATGTAGGGCACGGGAGGAGGAATGGATGTTGAAATCAGTGATCAAGAACCTCAAAATCTTGTATTAATTTTCATTTCAGTACTACAAATTTCCAAGATGTTCCACAATCACACTATGCAGGCAAGGTTCCAAGTGAAGTCACTCCTGAGCTGGATGTGTCCATTTGGAAGTACTCGTGTGCCACAAGCACAGCGCAGCCAAACTGAAGGATCCTGCCCATGGTATCATAACGCAACCAGTGCCTGCCAAAAGTGCTCAGCAACTGTGTTCTGCGTTGGAAACCAACTGTGAAGCATCTTCCCTGCCACCTTCCTGAATGGGTGCAAAAGTCTGGAAAAATCCACCTTTTTTTCCCCACTTGCATGCTGCATCTTCCCCAAGTAGCGAGCAAGCAGCTGCCCGTCACCTCTGCTCTCTGAAAATGATCATCACCTCTTCTCCTTTTCCAACCAAAGCCTCTGCAAGTCCCACGTTTGAACAAATCCCATGGTGTGAAAGGTAAATAATACTGTGACACCTCAGACAAGTTGGTTTAACAGGTAGCTTGTTACCTGGGAGAGTAAGAGCGTCTGAAAGTCTTGTGGGAAGGAGCAGTGGGGATGGAGTTAGGCTGAGAAAGGGGAGGGGGGTGCTTCGACAGCCCATCTGCACTCCAACCCCAGAGCCGACTGCCGTGAGCAGAGGAGAAACAAAAGAGAGAAAAAACAGAGAAAGGAGAGGAAGGGAAAAAAAAAAGAACATATAATCTGAGTGGCTTAGTGCTGTCATGCTGCCTTGGAGAGAGAATAAAATTAATAGAAACAAAATTAAACAAGAATACTCCATTGAGCCTCACAAGTCATTGTTTTGGCCTTTATTATTCATTTCCATTTTTATTCCTAATATAATATGATTCACAAAAAAACCAGTCCCTGCTTGTACTAACCGGGAGATTTCATAAATGGATATAGCCTCTATAAATAACTCTATTTATAATATTCTATGCAAACAATCCCTGGCCACACGTGTATTCAAACACTAAGCAGGTATTTCTAAGCAACAGGATTCCCCTGGAAGAAAGAAAAGTTGGAGTTCATTTTTTAATCAGACACCTGAAGGTACCTTGTAAAGCTTGTCTCATGGTGCCTCTACAAAAGCCTGTCATCAAGCCCTATGCAGTTCAGCAAACCTTTGCAGGGTTTAAGGTCTGATCCTGTTTCACCAGATTCAAACTGAACCCAAACATGCAGCAAGTGAAAGTCAGTCTAGAGTGTAAATGTATCATGTAAATCAGGGACTTGGTCCAGGTCTCAGCAGACAACGCTGACATGACTGGGTGGAACTGGCCTCTGAGTTGATTCAGAGCTCTCCTTGGACCTCCACAAGCCCCTTGGTCAAGACATCCATCCCTGTGTCAATTTGCCTAACCTCTGCTTTTGTCCTGGCCCTTTATGGTACATGGATTTTCAAAATCACCTTCTAAAGGAGTATGTAGGTGCTCGAGCTGGTGGAGTATTCACAACATCACTTTGTTTCTATCACATTTCAGCACACTGTCTTGGAAAGTCTCATTTGGATGTATGCAAGTGAAAAATACTGTAAGATCAGAAGTGGCAAACAACTCAAGAATTGCTCCAGTGCAAACAGCAGCAAAGCCAGTTGAAAACTCCTCTGAAGAGTAGTGTCAAGAAATTCACTCATTAACCAGCAAAAGCCTTAGCTATTACATGCCACTCTTATTACGAAAATACCCCAGACTCCCAGACTGCTCATCAGAACTCTCACAGCTCAGGTCTCACCCACCTGAAAACAGGCCACCAAACAATGCAGGTTTATCCTTATTGTATAAAGTGGGTGGCTTATTTTAATTCTGTTTCTATGCTTTTGCTTGCTCAACTTAATACTGAAAGTGTCAAATTTTGTTTTTAATGGTATTTTCTATTATCAATGAAACAACAAGCACATGAACTTACATAGCCAAATAAAATTGTTAGCCTTTGATACTGATGCATTTCCTTTAGAGACCTTTGAAGGTCTAAACGGTGGGTGATTTTTCTTTATTTGTTTTTAATAATCAAAACTATACACATGCTTCTGGGCTATTAATAATGGCAGAAAGCCATTCTAAATATATTCATTTGATATTCCTTCAAATATCCCTAGAAAATCCTAGGGGAAAATTCCCAACCAAAATGCAATACTTGAGTTTAAAGAAGTTGATTTATCACTCAGAACAGTATTCTTACACCAAAGGACTTCACAACTTAGCATTTTCCTTTTTGTACTACAACATCATTTATTAAATCTCAGATGATTCTCTGTCCAACACAAACTCAAGCCATTCATCTTTGCATTGCCTAGGAAACATTCTTTTCTCTCAGTCTGAAGTCTGGGGTTTTTTCCCTATTATTTTCAGTCTTCCCAAGTGCCCTTCCCTGTTTTTCTTCAGAAAACACATCTTTCTTCCACAATTCCTCTCCCCAAAAACCAAAAGTGTTAAGGAAAGAAAAAAATGCAGATACAAATGCAGAAGTAACTCACAGATGTAGTGGATATGTTACAGTGATCATGAGGCAGAACTGGAGGGAGCAAATGAATGCAGAAGAAAGGACTCTGTCCAAGACCCTGAAAGCATGTTACCTTCCTGAGGACATCAGGGCATAGTTAAGCAGATGTTATCATCTGGATAGGCAAATTAGCTGTTTGCAGAGTCCAGTTTAACCAAAACATTCCAAATCTATACAGAGAGTCCAAATACATGTACACACAAATACACACACACACACCAGAAAATCAGTCATCTGGAATACATACATCACATTCTGTATCAATGAAAACTGCTGATAAATGTTGAGGATACTGTCCACAAACCATTACTAATATGGGAGAACAGCTATGTTTAGCAGTATATTTATATTCCTACAGGACCCGAACATCCTTTCCACATATAACCCAACTCCAAAGACACGGGTCTCTAAATTTGGCTCCAATCTGTGCACCAAGAAAAAAAAACAAAGGGAAGCATAATCTTCAAAACCTAAGCTGGCATTAAGAACTGGAGATAATCCTTTCACTGCCTGCACTCAGGCTGCCTGTATGAGACATGGGCAGGGACAAGGTGAGCAGGGTCTGCGCACGGGGCACCCTGGAAGCAATGGGAATACACAACCACTCACTACAAACCTTTGGCAATAGATCCCATGAAAATGCAAAGCCATGCCTGCTTTTCGAGGAGAGCTACAAAAAGAAACTGGAAATCTCTATCCTTTTGCACTGCAATCAGACTGACCTGGCTGTGCTTATGTTCCAAGTTTGTAGAGAGAGAAATGACATTTTACACCAGTGATGAATAGCAAACAACAAGCATTTGTAATGGAAACATGACATTGAAGCACCTATACCAAAAAACACGATACTGCAGTGTATCCTACTTCTGTTAGCATATCTTTCAAAGCCTTTCTTCTAAAAGAAGAACAACCAGAGCTAAACTCTCCCTTCTAAGTCAGGACCATGCCCAACCTGTGCTACACAAGACATTTTCAAGAAGGATGCAGCCCAGCAGAGTATCAGAAGCTACTGCCCCTGGTTTGCAGTACTTGCTACCAACTTTTCTACAAATGGCAAAAACTTGTGGCTACTGTCACTCCTGTACTGTTCAGAGGTCACTCACTAAAAAAACCAGAACTTCTCCCCTCCATATATTTTAAAGGGCTTTGACAGCAGCTTCCACCTTCACCTATCATTAAAGAGTAACTTTTAAACATCGCTCTTGAATAACTAAACCCAGCAAGGAAGCAGAACACACTTCTTGAAAAGACACCCACACTTTTGAATCAACATCTCCAAGAACTCTATCTAATAAAGGAAATTCCTGGCCCACTTCATCCACAGCAGTTTTGGTCCAGACAACCTACTGGCAGAATGCTCTGGAATTACATGCCCTATCTAACTATTCCTTGAGAACAAATCACATGGGGAAAAAAACACCTCCAGTTTTAAAATCAAAATGCTAGAAAACAACAGCAAAAATGTACACTGAATGCTTTAATCAGTACTTTGATGTTTGCCTCCTGACATCAGGAGATGAGAAGAATGCAAAGTCAAATAGAAAACAGTGAGTGAAGTGGCAATAAACAGTTGTGTCCCAACGACAAAACCCCAAAAGTATGGTACAAGGCTGTGGAATTATAAAGTAAGTGCCACATGCAAACATGGCCATCAAAACCACAATGCAACCACAGGGAGACACAGTTAATAATTTCCCATGACAGAAATCAGCAGGCCAACAATGCTCAAGCTAGTCAAAAAGGAAAAAACATAGTTGGAACCATTCCCCTGAAATTCTACCACTTAATTTCTTAATGACACCTTTGTGGAAAAAAATTCATAATAGCCAACTTGACCTTGGCTTGCAAACTCTTGGTTCGGTTTTGAATTACAGCAGATTTAGAAGTCACAAAGATGCACTTAGATACCCAAAATTTTCTCAGAAAACCCCACAGGTTCCTATGCTGCTGGAATCAGTGTAGCTACTAAATAAATGCTAAAGGCCTGTACTTTTCCTGACACATAGGAACTCACATGTCTAAGCATCCCTTCAGACAGAGTCTCACTAGTCACTACAGGGGGAGATCAACAGATTGCAGTGTCAATTACTCTACTAGACTATGAAATGCAGTCCTCACCCAACATGTTTTTTTATGTTTCTTTCATGACCTCCGATGGAGAAGACAGGCAGACAAGAGCAGGAGATGTGAAGCTTTCCCAGCATGAATCAGAGCTTGTCCAGGTCAGAACTTAATACTTTCCTCCAATATTTCTATGGTCCCAGAAGATGTTTTGTAAAATGTCATCTCCTCTGCTTTAAGTTTTAACAGTACAAACCAAGTCTTAAATGGTGCAAAACATCTACATTCCCAACATCCAAGAGTCCCTGTTGGCTCAATAAAAGATTTTGGAGTGGACCAATATATTCTAGGGTAGCACCTGCAGCTTCAGCAAAACACCTGGTTGCAACAGACCTGCTGCCCAAAAAAACAGGCCACTACTCTGCTGGTGAGCAGCCAGGTGAGCAATATGAGAGGTATTCAGCATTGAACACCTCTGCTTGTCCTGCTCCCTCACAAAGATTAAGGGGAACAGGAGATGCAGCACTTTTCTCAGCAGCACAAGCACTGTACTGCAGTCAGAGGAATTAC
This sequence comes from Climacteris rufus, assembly GCA_013398175.1. NCBI lineage: Eukaryota > Metazoa > Chordata > Aves > Passeriformes > Climacteridae > Climacteris > Climacteris rufus. Next base: position 1,027,136 of record VZRZ01003586.1, read on the forward strand.
TGATCATGAGTTCACACCTAAAAAACAGGCACAATCTGAAACTCTTGACCTGAAAGTCATCACAGACTTTGTGATATATGGAATCTCAACAAGGCCTTATTTCTAATGCTGCCAATTAATATTACCTTTATTTATTACTCACAAATATAATTCTGAAAAAGGCGATGAAGGAAAACTGATATGATAAGAAAAGACATTAAGATTACACAAATAACATGAGGACTGGAACACTGAAGTCAATCACCAACCACATATTATCATGTTCAAACACTGCTTCTTTAGAGCAATCTACTGTAAATTTTTGTCTTGTTTTTGCTTTCAAAGTGAGTCATATTCTGCAAATGCACACTCGGTGTTGAAATCCTTTAGTATTTTGCAAGGGGTTTAATTAGCCTGCCACATTACCTTGGAGACAGTCCACCATGGGAACAGTTGGTAGGTGAAGTTAAGGGGCTGGTTCTGCTGCTGGAGTGCCGGGAAGGAGTCCGACCAAGGGTATTGCTGGGGGAACCCTGACACAGAAGCAGGAAGACAGGGATTAGCAGTGTGTTGCAATGCACAGGCAGGAGTACAACAACAGGTCCAAACATTGCCTTTGTTTGCTATAGACAAGCTTAGTTCAGTTTTGATTATGCCTCTTGACCTAAAAATCTGCAGCCATGGTTTGAGTAGTCATTGATATGCTCCTGAAGGTAAGACTCTGAGGATAAAGAAAGTGTACGTGCACTTCTCTACAGCACACAGTACCTGCACATTTAACTACACAACACGTACAGCCTGCAAATATTGCCAGAGAAATAGTTCATCAATCCAGCCATCCAGCTTCTCAAATAAGATTTGCAAGGCTCCAAAACATGCTCACCATTACCCTGGCAATTTAGCCTTCTAATTACACAGCTATTTTCCACATTGTCTAAAGCATTCTGATTACACTTGTTAGGAGCATAAGTAAGCAGTCTAACTTGTCCTTTTTTCACTGGCCTGCACAATCTTTTATACCACAGCAAAATGAGTAGAAATTGCTCTCAATTCTGACACTCTTCACATAAAATCACAAGTAGTGGAGAATCCAGACCATTTGCCTGGAAGCTTAATACTGCAGTTCTAGTTTACACTAAATTCTATTTGTCCCTGTGGAAGTGCAAAGATAGGAGGGTTCAAATTCCAGCAAGTTCACAAGATTTCCACATTAAAAAGACAAAAAATTCCGTAATCCCTGCTGCTCTGGGAGGGGACAGAAATTTCTTATTTAAATTTTCTACTAACATATTCCTTCAGTGAAATAAAAATATGTAAGAGTTTCATATAAATGCAAAATGTAAGGTAGTAGGCATAGACCAAGACAACCTTGTAGGTCACATTAAAGATCCTGCAAACTTCTTAATAAACAATATATCTGTTACTAAACTGATCTCAATAATAGTCATAAGCCCAGAAAATCTGTGGTATCAGGATCTGTTTTAGCCAAAAAGTCGCTACTGGCAGGATTTTCAAAAGCACCACCAACTTGAAAGCACAAACCCCACCAATTTTAATGCACTTTTCAGTCCTTTTTTAATCTATTCTGGTAAGGATTATATTGAATTTTAAAATAACTGAGTTTTTTGTTTTAATGGTCCCTATAAAAGCAACATCAAACAAAAGCCTCTGTTGCCATATTGCTTCAAGACAAGTTACAGATAATTCAAACTACTGAACATCTGCAACAGCTTATCAATGAGCTGCTGTCTCTGGGGCTCTGTTGTTTGCAAGGACTAGGGCCTCTCACCACACTGGTGTTACTGGAGTTCTTGAGGTGGTTGTGCAGGAGCTTGGTAGCACCATCCTGGAATGTTTTTGGCAAGGCACCAAGTAACATCGTAAACTCAGGAGTGTTCAGTTCAAAGAGAGAAATCAGGACTATTTGTGCTGCCTGAAAAAGAAAGAAGAGACCATCAGTTTTTATTCTTTGAAAAGAGCATGCATTCTCTTGGTAATGATCCTCACAGTAAATGACGTGTGTTTCAATCAAAAAGAAGACTCCCCTACCAGACAAATTTCTGAAATGTGTTTTGTGAGGTACTGTAAGGAATCACTAACGGCTTTAGTTAATTTTTTAGTTCTTAGAGCTTCCAATATATTTTTGCATTTATATCATTAATTTCTCAGATGTGAAGTGTACAGCTATTCACACCTAGTGAGAAACTCTTACCATGTCCTGTCCAGCACATATTTCAACTGAACAAGTAACTGCAAAGATTTACTGAAAACAAAGAGAACCAGAAGCTCAGGTAAGTATGAAGAATTTAGAACTGCAATTTGTCATTCCCCAGCTTTTTATTTTAAGCGTGAATGGGACTTGTTCTCTTCCCACCCAAATGCTCCTCTTCCTAAGAATCCTAAATTCCTTTCATCAAACAGACAAACCACCTCTCCTTGCAAGTCTCAACCCCTGGGGCTGTTTCAGCAACAGAAGACTCCATCTGAAGTGGAAGATCTCTTAGGATGGTGAGAACCACCATTCTCTTGACCATGGACAGGCTAAACCCCACCAGATTTCCTCAACTTAATAAGCAAAACATTGAAACAATTGAGAATTCTACCATTAATTTTACTGGACAGGCTTTACTTTATCTGCCTCAGAGAACTGCTGCCAGAACAGGATCTCCACTAATCCATTAGCAAACACACAGCTCTGCATATCCTGAACTGAGACAATGGAACCAAATGGGAATGGAAGCAGAATAAATCACATTGTGCAGACCTGCAACAGTAATTAACATCACATGCTCCTGACTAGACTTCCCTAGCAGCATCCAACCTACGTGGATGTACCAATTATTTTTCTTTTTTCCCCTGCCTTTACTTTGAAAGTATACAAAAATACAAACATTGATAAAAAGAACAATAAAAATGAGGCAATGATGAAGGACCTCTGATGGTCTGCAGCAACACCTTCTCCAGGGTGATGTAGCCATTGACACATCAACTTCCAGAATACAGATCTGGACACAAAGCAGTGACTTGGACTCACAAAGTAAGCACCAAAGCTACACATGCTCTAATTTTGGAAAAGCATACACACAGCCTTAGGAAGAGCACACACTTGTGTTTGACCCTTTTCAGAACTTTCTAAGACCTCCTAAAAAACTGAAAAATAACTTTGAAAAGGGTACAAGTGTAATTCACTGCTGTGGGGATAAATGTACATTCATTATTCTCATTAATTTAAAGAAGGATTCTTAGTAAGTAATGTGTTCACAAAGTTACCATAACCAAGTGTATCTGCAGTTCTCTGTGGAGTGGATTTTTTTAACAGATGACGAACTTGGGTACAGAAGAACCTTTCAAGGGGGAGGGGGATCAAAGTACCTCAGTTGTCAATGTGCAAACTGCAATTCAAGCTATACTGTTCCTTCTGCTGTCAGCAGCAACTAACACAGCTTTGTATATAGAAACATTTTCCATCCATGAAAGTTTGGTAAGTATCATCCTTTTTATATGGCCAACAAAGGAACCAAGGCCCACAACACTCAACGGGCTTCCAAGGACTGCAGCAAACAACAGGTCTTCAGTCTTCATTCCAGATGGATCATGCTGCCTCTCCTGCCAAAACTCTCACTGACTTGAACAGAAACACAGCATGTCATTATTCACTCCATTCTAAAGAGCTAAGGATGAAAGAAGTGGGGAGATAGTTTTCCCCTTGGCTTTCTTAACTCCACAGTCTACCCTCCTCTGACCTGAAGTTTTGGGCAACTCTGCCATGAAGCCTGCCTGGTATCCAACAAGGAAGTGTATTTCTGTCCATTTTGATCCAAGAACTTTTAAGTTTTCACCAGCATAGTATTTTCTGCAATAAAAATATTACTGCAAACAAGAGATCTCAGAACAAGGAACAGCAAGTTGAACTGAATGCAAGGTGACAAGTCATGCCAAAGTACATTCCCACTGGTGAATGGCATGCGTATCCCTGATGGTTAGGAGTGGACATGCAGATCCTCTGTGTCAGGACAAGCAGATCTCACATTCGTTGAGATAAAAATAAAACAAAATAAGAACCACAAAAAACCCCCAAACCAAACCCCACAAAAACTGATCAACAAGGTTCCCAGATTCAGAGCCTGTTTAAAGACTAGAGTATCTGGAGTTATCAACTGGTAAGTCAGCAGCTGGCCAAGGGTGTGAAAGGATTTCAGAAACCTTTGTCCCATATATCTCCCATTGATGGGTTAGAAATAAAGTCCATCCTTGGACACACTCCTAAGTAAATAGAACAACTTGCACTCTGCGAGGGGGCAATCTGGAGGAACCTTTCTCATGTGTCAGAGATGTTCAAGATGCACCTCACAGACCTGAGCAAAAGCTTCAGCAAAGCTCCACCACGAACACTAACAGCACGTAGTGCTACAGAAGTAGCTGAGAAAAGTTGCAGGTCTCAGAAGTTTGTCTCATACTACAATTTTGTTCCACTTTTGTGTTTTGGCTTTAATAAAAACCAAACTATGTCTGTCCTCCCTCTTTGCACAAAATACAGCTCGTCTTTAGGAGTGTTGCCAGTATTCCGTGTACCTACTGCTCTTCATTATCTCTGCTGTCACCTGCAAATAGTCATTGGGCTTTGAATGAAGTGCTAAACAGTAGCTCCCAATGCTCACAATCTTCTGTGGCCTCAAAGAAAACAGACCTATAGACTTTTGAAATGCTTTTTGAAATAAAGCCAAGGACTACTACATCCTGAGAGTGGTGCTCCAGCAAAGGTCTCGAAGGCAACACTAGACTTACATGGGGAAACCCTGTCTGTGCTCTTTCTAAATAGTCCTCAGCCATCCAACTGCACTTCCAGGTTTATTTCAGGCAAAAACTATTCTGTGAAAGTGCAGCCATAATTTTCTACTTAGTATTTAACACACAAAGGTCTTGGTTCCTGCTACCGTAAGATCAACACTGTTACTTACTGGCCTCAAAAGCTGGAAGGTCCATTCTAGCTTGAAATCACATTTATAATATGCTCCACGTTTCACCCCTGTAGTACTTCCTAGGTCTAATACAGATGATTTTATTTCACTAATGAAGAGCATCAGGAGCAGCATTTCTATACCTGTCTTAACAGTTAGATCTGGACAGACTTGAAAATCCTCTAAGTTCCATTTTTCTAGCATAATTTTATTTATTGAAAGGGCATCTTCTAGATAATGTTTCTAAGAGTTTTTAAATCTGTGGATTTTCAGCTTGTAACAAACCAGAGACATTTTCATAATCTCTGAATTTCTGGCTGTCTTCTGGAAATCTTATTTCATTAGATTACTGTCAGAGTAGATAACTTTAACAAGCAATAAAAAACTTATTTCTGTACACAACGTACAAACATTCCCCATGCAACCCTCATGCTTGATGATATATATGTCTGAAGAAAGAGTAGTATCTGAATCTCCCCTTGCCTTTGTGTCCCTGTACCATTAGCATGGAACACTAATCCATCTCCTTCAGTGACATTTAACGTAGACCCTGCAGATTATCTAATCTTAATGAAGCTGTTCTCTGCTGGCTTGAGCTGGAGAAACTCCAGTGACTTCAGAGCCTGACTATGCTAGAGAGGGGGTCTGGCTCTGTGTCAGGTTCTTGAATCATTTGCAAAGGGCTGCTTATGTAACTTCATTATTTTCCTTATCACAATGCAGGGAGGGATCAGGTTTCACAAGCTGGTAGCAGCTCCCGAAGTTTCACACTTAGGTCAGTGCAATTCATGCTGTCCAACAGTGTCAGCTGCTCAAGGGACACAAATGCTTTAGCAATATCTGTTTTTTGGTTTCACCTAGGCAGTGGGTGATAGCCAGATTTATCAAAGTCTGCAACCTTTGCAGGTTGGTTGAATTATAATAAGGTCTCTTTGAAACTGCTTGGGCTTATTAGGCAAAAGACTAAGGATAAGTGGAAAAATCCCTTGATTTTAGACAGGAAATGTGGTCAGTGACCTAAGGTTAATAAAAGTGCCCTATGATTACTGGTGCTGCTGGTCCAGTGGACCAAGCAAAATAAGCAGTCAGTTGCCTGAGCTACATGAAGGCAGTTTCCAAGTTACTCAAACACCTGCTGGAGATGGGTTCCCAACAATGGCAGCCCCATAAAAAGAGGGGACTTTGTACCCCAATCCTTTATGAGGGACTACAACAAGAGAGTTAACAGAAAAGCACACCAAAGCCAAAAATTACTTCAGACAGACACACTTTTTTCAGGCTCTCAGTTCAGGTCTCTTTACACAGCTAGACAGTTGAGTTGAGACTGCAAACACAATTAGTGTGATTAGTGCACAAGGCTTTCAGTCTACCTGTTTACATTTCTCTTCCAAGTTTCCTTCACCAGGCCCTGAGGAGGCTGTAGTTGTCCTAGCTGGCAAATCCTCACCCACCCAACTATGCATCGTCTGGGTTTGACAAACAGGAAAGTTGGTATTATTCAAAGAAAACATAGATTTCAGCTCAATCATCTGAACAGTACACATGCTATCTTTTTGCATAAGAGTTTAAATCCATTTCTTGCTTCATTTCAAGTAACAAAAAGCATTATTCCTTGTCATCAGAAAAGCATTCCTTTCAGCAGAGTGCAGCTGAATTAAATTTAAAATTAAATTCGGCCACAGCTGTCAGGCTGTCAGATCATTCCTTAGTTCTTCCACAAGATATAGCTTTGGCAACCTCCTGGTGGCCTCCATAACCACTTTAAAACCTCTGCTGAGGTGCAGAGCCTAGGCAGTGCTGAACTGAGATGGCACTTGCACCTGGCCAGCCAGGAGTGGGGGAATAGGTGCATCTCCCTGCACCTGCCCTCGCAGATACCCCTAAGTTCAGAGGAAGAAAAAGTTAACAACTTGCAAACTCCTGTTTCCAGTCTGGACATCAGTCTGATGGACCAACACTGTCTACAAATGTCTTTCATCACGTGATCAGCCCGGGGAAGATCCTCACTAACATCTACTGACTTTTGACAAACACGATAATATTCTGAATGCATCACACGTCACCATCCAGTCCAAGGCAAATGTAGTTTTTAATAACTTAAGGCACACTGGAGCAGAGCTCTCTCCTGTCACTTTGAATTATACTAAACTGCAGATCAAATAGAGATCCATGGAGATCCAGAGGCAGTACTTGCACATTAGGCAGCTTGTATTAGCACACACTGGCATATGGCTTCAATTCTCCAATGAGAGTAGCTGATGTTAAGTGAGTTATTCGCATCTACTGAGAGTTTGCAAGCTCTAAACAAGTGTTATTTCAGAGTACTTTCCAGCAGACAATTAAGTATTAGCTGGCACTGAGCTAACAAACTATCTACCAAACCAAACCTCCTGCTTGTTCCTTTTTCAGGCCCAGAATCAGATGAGCATGGACACCCACATTACTGATAGGGCAATACGAAGTACAATGGCTTCAGCAGTTTATACATAACCCAAGCATGCTAGCTTGAGTGCAAGTTTTTAAACACACAGTTTTCCCAAAAGACCTGTATTAGAATATGCTGTTCACATCCACATCCTGAAAAGGAAGAATTTGTTTAACAGATTTAAACACAGAGTTCATATACAGATTAGATCCATGCTGCCATTGTGTTTTACACAGTACACACTTTATATGTCACAAAAGGCTTTTACAAGTCAGGGATGGCTGCATTACAAGTGTCAAAGGCATCTCAGAAAAGTGACAGCACAAACGATGCAGCACTGAATCACCACATATTTGGATGACTCTTCTAGACCAGATTATGACTCCTTATGGGTGCTGTTGTTTTGTGACCTGGGCACAGAACAGACCACAGCAAAAATGTTCATTATTTCTTGAGAATCAGATGCAACCCCAGAAATCAAGCTGACAAAGGCTACCCTGAGCAACTTTACTCATTACAAAATGACATTTGTTGCAAAAACAGGTTTCGGAACTAGAAACAGATGTTGTTACATTTCATTAACAACTTAGAAACTTTATTATAAACCTGCCATGATAGAAGCCTGATTTCTGAGGCAGAAGTTCCCCCATATAAGCTAAGAATGAAGAAAAGCTACTGAAGTCATATGGTTTATAGTGAAAACATGCACTTTAATCTGCATGGATTTTTGAAACGCTAGAGGAAGTATGGCAGACTTACCTGTCACACTGCAAACAGCTCTGCAATGCATCATGTAAACATCACCTCTAGACTTGATTTTCAAAATAGATACATCACCTATACCTATGTAGGGGTGTGTGTGTTTGTATAAATGGCAGGCACACACAAACATATTGTGCACAGACACATAAGGTAAGTGTGAGTATACACATTCTGCAAAGCAATTTCTTCTCTCCTATTACCACCAGCTCCTCTAGCATACAGAATATGTGCTTGTATTCAAACTGCTTTCAACTCCAAGGATACTAGAAGGCTGTATAAAGTGGAGAGACTCATTCTGAGGAAATCTACCCCAGCACCATGCTTCCAACAAGCACATCCTGAATTTCTGGCCACTAACATTGGGTAAAAGCCATTTTCCTTACACTGTGTACACTAAAAACATTTGGGCTCTCATAGCTTAGTAGCAGCAAATTCAAAACAAACAGAAAATGAGGGATACTATTTTGGAAACACAGCTAGGACACAGAGGTCCTTTTTGTTCTAATAGCATTAAACCAAGTAAACACTACAGTCCACCAGGTGCCATTTTTGATGTATTACACTGTTTTTTCTAACACTGACTATGTTTAAATGCCTGACAGGAGTTGCCCTGGGCATTTAGACTCAGTTTGACTCCTTTAGGAATATCCTTTGGCTAAAAGGCTGACCTCAGCAATATGGACATAGTCCCATTTAAGACTTCATAAGCCTAAAATGAAATCCTAATGCCTGATTCTCTGGTAACTCGGCTCATCATGGAGTCCATGAGATGAACAAATCCGGTGTAGGAATATTGCAAGAGGGGTAGAAAAATCTCTGACCCAGAAAGGCAAGGGCCAGTGGCTGTAGAATAGTAAAACAATTTGCCATTTAAAACCATTTCTGCAAATGTCCTCTTTGGCACTGCTATTGTAACAGGCCATGACCAACAGTGTTTATTGTCAACACCAGTAAAGATCAACAATGCCATTTCAGCTCACTAAGAGGCTTTGGGAATTCTTTTACAGTGACACATCTATCCCTGAGTTGCTAAAATCAGCCTGATGCTGGATGGAAAATTAAAACTTCAAGAGATTTTACAGGTCTTATGGTATCATGTTGCAAAGGAGCCCAATTTCATTTCCTTAGAAGTGTTTGCTTTTCCTGCCTATCATTGGTTCTCCTACAGATATCACAGCAATATTTTATCCAAAGTTGCTCTAGCCTTTATTGATAGATAGGATTTTTTATCAAAGTGACATCACCAATATTTCTCCAGAAATGACCTTGAGGATTACTAGTTAGAGAAGCAAATCCACCTTCATTACCTGCTTCTGCTTATGAAGAATTTGTTGGCCTGCAGCTTTCTCTCTGAAATCTTGCTCATCTACTGCATAATTCAGAAACATCTTCTCAATCAATTTTAGGGGAGAAGAAATCTGACCTCAAACTCATTTTCTTAGACAAATTAGAGAATTCACCTGCAAACCAGTGGTACCAATACAAGGGGGGCCCTTCCCCAAGATAGTCTCAGGGGCTGCATCTTCATGAAAATTAGAGTAACACAAGCACCCTCCTGCGCATTTTGATTCACTGCAATGGTTCTAGTTTCTTACCAAGTCCCATCCCAACCATCTGTATTCAAGGGCAGCTTGCAGTGACAAGTGGGACAGTTGAAAGGAAAAGTTTACCCAGTTACGTAAGGGGAAGGCAGAACATGATGTACATGTGACACAAGGCTGCCCATAACATGTAAAAATGCCTTCAGGCTTGTAAAATAAAACCTCTGTAGGAATGTTTCATCAACAGAGAAGCAGTGAGGATATTTGGGACAAAGGAAAAAATGTCTTCTGCCCTGAGATTAGCACTCCAAATATCAATCAGGCAACACTGATCTTGTTATTTATTGTTAAGACCACAGCTTGGCTGATTAACAAGATGGTAAGAATTGTCAGTGGCCCTTCACCTCAGAAGGCCTCATTCCCCTTCAGCCTGTACAAGGTCCTCCTAAACACTAAGATCCTGTGTGCGCTCACAGTTGATTCCACACTCTCAAATTCTGGGCACTCACATTTAATAGAAGTTTCCATTCAGACAAGTCTTGGACAGGAGGCTTTTGTAGGCTTTGGACAGAATCAAATCAGAAGCCTTATTCTAATTTCCATTCTCAAACTGATGGCTCTTTTCCAAGATCAAAGGATTTTCCCACACAGAGCCCACGCCTGTCATCCAAATTCAACAAGCACTTTACCTACGTAAGGATTGCACAACAACTTTGCTGGCAATATTAATGATAACATGGTGAAGTTACTGACTTAATGTCCCCACAGAGCAGTCATCACAGTATTGGCATTGCCATTGTGTTACTTTTCTGTGTGGACTTTAACTGGGTTTTGCAGAATTATTTATCAAATCTTACACAATTTCCAGAGAAAATCAGAATTAACACCCTGGTACAGAGAGGAATAAATCAGTGCAGAAGAAAGTCAAATACATCACACAAGGTTAGAGGCTACTGCAGCCAAAATCAGAGCTCAGTTATCTGAAATCCTGATCTGTGCTCTGCCCACTGATGAGTTCTGCTTGGAGAAAAAGCCATGAGCTGCCTATATGTGCAGGAATTACCAACTGCACTGGAACCACATCCCATCCAGGCCTCCACACAGCACTGCAGGACCTGCTCCTACCCTGTGGCTTTTGTTCAGCATGAAGGGCAAATGTCTTCACCTTTCTTCCAGCACTGCTTGCAGGAAATAAACCTTAAACTGAATGCAAGGTAAACACCCACAAGTACTAACAATCTTAAAAACAAGACAAATATTTACCCATAACACACTGCAGATCACCTTATTTTAAACTTAAAGCTTGACAATAATTGTAACTGTACACAGTTCATGGCTACTATCAGCAGCTTAAACGGTTTCTGCCCTGAAAGGGAATCACAACATTTTGTCAATGACTCTCTTTAGTATCAACTGCACGTTCCTCTCAGTATGTCATGTTTTTCTTGTGATAACAGAGCTTATGTTTAAATACAGGTTTCATTCCATACAGGACCATCAACTGTTTTATGCAGAACAGCATTTTCTTTGACTTTTTCTGATTTCACTAGCTACAAAACATGATCTGTAGTTCAAGTCGTGTCATATTGGTTAAGTGTGCTCATTAAGTTTATTTAAGTAGTTGTCACAAGAATACACAAAGTTATTAATAAAGCTGTAGCATTCAGTTTGAAAAAAGTTTTTGGGCTAAATGACATTTTTTGTTCTATTTTTCTCCAATGACTTAACACTATGAGGCTGGGACCTCCATGACCATCACACAGAGCAAATAGCAGTAAAGGACAGATGATCACTAATAAAAGCTAATCTCAGTATTGACTGAAAATGTAATCCATTTCTTGAACAGACAGTTTGATTGCTATCATAGCATCAGAGATGGATGACTAATTGCCATGTGCACACAGCTGCCACATGCCTTCCCCACTGACAGAGCTCACCAGTGTGAGGAACTTTTCTTTTAGCTGCCTCTGCTCAAAGGTGAATCCCAGACAGAACAGCATGGCCACCACAAAGACAGCTGCTACTTGCATTAAGGCAGCATTCAGTAACTCAGACTTGGTGAGAAGGACACTGGCTGTGGGACTACATTTCTTGGGGGAAAGAGTCCCAGCCTCCACGAGTAGCATCATAGTCCCAAGCCAGCTGCAGTCGTACCTGTGGACAGGACTACACCACCCAGGAGCTCTGGTCAGCTTGCAGGAGCTGAGGGGATTGCACTGGTAGTCTCAAACCAGAGTCTACTGAAAAACTACCTAATCATACACTTTTTACAGACCTCTTGTGGTCCTTCCATCACCTGAAGACAGAACCGGTTCTTCTCCCTCTCCCCAATAACCTCACTGCCATCTCCATTTTCAGGTTGTCACAGTGTTTGTAATGCATGGTGTGCTTTGCATTTAGAAAACTTCAGATCTTGAAGGCCACCATAATATCTTCTAATGCTTAAACAAATCATCTTGTTATAAAAAAGGTACTTCTTTTTTATCCCAGTTACAGTTTCAAAAAAAAGAGGGCAGTATTTAACTGTGTTCTTCAGAACATTTCACCTGCCTGGGTTGGCTCTTGATAATCCAATTCACTATTGCATAATGAATTTATTAGTCTGTTAACTACAGTCCTGACAGAGATAATGGCCAATGATTGCTTATAAATCCTTTGCTGCACTGTTTCTTCTAAACTCTGTGGTTTGTACTATATTCTTAATAAAATCATAGTACAGCAACGGCATGATGAAAGAAAGATCACCTGTGCATTTGGTTTCAGTAACCTAAGCTTAACTGTGTAATCATTTATTTGAAAGCTACAGGCATCAAAGGCAAATCCAAGTCACATGCAGGTTTAATAAAAAGTATTTAGATTCAGTAATCTCTTGTCAACCCCAAGGCACTTGCCCAAGTAGTGCTCAGGTAGAGTCTGCTGGCAGTTTTGCCAGAGCTCTGCAAGCCATTGGACCAGACAGAAGGGCAGACACACACAGGGAACACCCAGTCCCCACAGGCCACAGGGAACAGCAACCAGCTGATTTTTTCAGCTGCAGCAGATACTCTGCTTCCCTTTCCACGCAGCAATGATGACCCCTAATGGTGGAATATTTGTCCTGCTGAGCAACATACAGATATTCTGCTTTTGTATGTGTATTTCTACTTGAAATAATTACAACTCCCCCTCACAGGCCAGCAGCAGAGTAAACTGCTTGAGATTCACCTGAACTGTAACAGGGCAGCAGCTACTTTGCCTGTTCAATTCTTTCTGACTTTGGACATGGAAACATTAAAATGCAAATTCATACTCCAGATCTAAGGCCAGGATTTTAAGCGCCCATTTTTTTTTCCTGAGGCAGACTATCTTACAGAAGCAAGTTTCAGTTACACTGCTGTGAATAATCCCTGCAGAAAGTCTTCAGAAAAGAGCATGAGACATTTTTCTCCACAACCAACCATCTGTATGAAAGCAAGCAAACAGCACATGCCCAAGCACCTTCTTTGAAGCCTTGCTTCAGCTACTGGATAATGCTGCAGTGGCAGCACATTTGATAGCCAGCAATCTTTCCATCAGAATCAAATAAAAATAATTTTATTATTTCCAAAGTTATACAATTATATGTTATTCCAGTATTAAGTCAACATTTTATGTTCATATAGAGTGTCAAATTCTCATACAATTTTTACATTCTGGAATTATTAAAAGTTGCTTGCTGGGTTATTTTAAATACAAGTACGTCTCAAAGCCTTTAACTTCTACTGGAAATAGAAGGTAATTTTAAATTGTATTACATATGCCAGGTACATAAAAGTAAGTCTTGCTTTTCTCTTGGGAGAGATGAGTATCACTATCTGTCCCATTTTAGCTAGCGTGACACTTGCATCTAGAGCAAGATAAAGAACAAGGTAACTATTACCAAGGCCTGACCTAATTGTGTCAGTTTTTTCCAGGTAGAGATAAACACAGACTGCTTAAAAGAGAAGGGATGAGAGCCCCTGGCAGCTTACTGATTTGTTTACTTTCTTTTAACAACATTATAACACTGAAGTTGTGCTAGATTTCAGTCTAAAAAGCACAAAGCCTTCACCTTAACAAAAAAAACCTCCTAGAGATATTTCCAGAATGCTCATTTCCAAACTACAATCTCTTTTTGTATGGTAATAGTAGTTAAAGTCACACAGCTAAGTATCTACTAGGAAAAAAATATATGAAGCCATGCTTCAGAAGTGTGTCTGTACTGAATTGATAATTTTGTTTGGACAGTGAGGGATGTAAAATCAGGGCTTTTTAAAGTTAGTCTAATCACTGAACTTTTCATTACCTTTATGACAGATTTGTTAGGTTTTTGTCTCCTTTTTGAAGAGCAATAATTACTGCCAATACTTCATCATCCTGCCTCACCTTTCTCACATCCGAGCTCTTTGGTTCTGTTGTCCAAGTTATAATTCTAGATACAGCAAGTCTTGTCTCACTGGAGTTCACAAAGTCTGTTGGATCCATCTGTCTTGCCAAGGACTCAATATACTTCAGGATAGCAACTTTCACCTGAGAAATGAAATGGGATTTGTTAAGCTCAGGAGTTGGCAAAGATGGACTTTTCCCAAAGGAATGGACACCATTACAGATTGACAAGGCTTACATCACATGGGGGTGAAGTATTCTGTGACATGTCTCAAAGTTGCCAATGTAAGTTCTGCATCATGCACATATTACAATTAATTACCTTCTCATGAATTCATGTTTTATGGTATGCCTGACATAGCAAGCTAAGACAAGCACATTGATGCTTCAGTGAAATGGTTTTTGACACTGACCTTCAGGTTTGGTGTCTGAGTCTGATCTACAATAAACCTCATCAAAATGTTAAATTGCTGATCAAATGGAAAAGAATCCCTGTGCAAAGAAAACAAAGGCAAAAATGTAATGCAACATAAACATTTAGGACTGAATTAACTCAATATCTTAAAGATAACACAACAGATTTCAACACTTATGCTTTTCTTCTTCTTAACTTTACCATCAATCAGAGAAATTCTAAGGACTAGTTAATTATTGACACAATACTGGAGAAAACTGCTAAATCAGTATCTTTATACACTGTTACTCTATTCTCTGTACAATTCTCCAGCTTTTGGCACACCTGTCTACCCCCTTTCATTTCAAACTCTGCTTTGTTCTCTTATCTCTAGAAGCAGCCTGGTTTATATCTTGTCCTCGGAGTTCATACCTGGTTTTGATTTCTCTCCTTTTTTTTCCTATTTTCTCCTAGATTATTATTACTTTTTATTTTCTTTTTTAATTATCCTATTTCCAGAACGAGCTGAACTTTATTGCAATGGTGTCCTGTGCTGGACATCCTTTGTAAAGGACATGGAGTACAGAATTGGTGTGACAATTGCAGCAGCATTCAAGGTCTTATCCTGACATGACTGTTATTTGTGTTTGAACAACATGAAAGATGTGTTGAACTTTGTGGTAAAGCATCTTTCATATTCTGAATACTGCAAATTTTTTTGCACCTGTCAATCAAAAAAAATTGGTATCTAAGCACACACACCCCAAACCCCAAAATTAATCAGTAATATATTTTAAAACTTATGCTTTAAAGTTGTATTTTTAAATGTATACTTTAAATTTATTTATTTAGACAAGAGGCCTTTTTAATTCAATGCTTGAAATACTGTGACATGACTTTGTTCTACTTTATGCTGATACTCATTAAGATTGAGCCCTCAAAACACACAGCCCTGCCGATTTCTAAAATGTTCATGCCTTCCTGTAATCCTCAAAAAACCTCCATAACATTTGCCATCTGAGTACTCTACCTGGTGACATCCAGAGCTTTTTGAACTTTTGCCTGCACAGACCCCAGCAAATCTGCTCCCATTTTCTTTAGCAACTGGGTCAGGAGAACAAAAAGCCAATCCTGCAAGTCATCTTTATGAATGATGATGAAATCAACCAGGGTTTCCAGAAACATGCTGAAGACCTATAAACAGAACATGTGTCAGAAAAAGAAATACAGTTCTTTAAATAAAAATAATCCAAGGGGAGGGGTTTACAATCAGTTTCAGGATGATTTTGTTATAAAACAGTTTCATGAATGAATGATTTTAGTGACTACGTTGCTCTGAAAAAAAAGTCAGACAAGACACGTCTAAAATGTGTTGTATTAAAATATCACATGAAACAAATGAAGGAAGGGGGTAGAAAACACTTACTCTCTGTTGTGAATTCCACGGCAAAGCAGGCCATGCAACAGAACAAACCACTCATTAGCACACAGAGTGATCAAGGATGCAGTTTGTCAACAGAAAAAAGACACATTAATTGAAAGGTTTACATTTTCTTAAAGCACAATCTCTTCTCAGCCGATTTACTTAAAACATTATATACCTTGGATCAGATTCAGTCTCCTCAGTCAAGAAAGTAACATGTATTTATATACATTTGTATGGACAAAGTCACATGTGTTTAACACAACTACTGAGTTTGTATCAATAATTCTATAAAAGCAGTGAAGATGACAGATCACTGCTGCCACTTGAGCTCAGTGTGCAATAAACTCACCTTACTGAGAAATAGGAAATAATCTGCAAACAAATAATTACACCTCAACCCTTTCAACTACATGTAGCTGCACCTTGGAGGACCAAAGCACTATGACCTTACAGGTAGGAAGTTCTTGGTGAGACCTGTGGGACAGCTGGTCCACAGTATAATTAAGGCCAAAAGTGCACATTTTGAGCAAGATTCCTTAGAGAAGTACAGATCAAACTGAACCTCTTGCTCCAAGAAGCGACCTCTGAAAGGCATTAGGCTGCTCCTTAGAAATCATGGAATAACCAGTTCCTAGCATTGTAAGAGAGACTGAGACCCCTCCTTGTAAAATAGATGAAAACCAGAGAGGTTTATAAATGCCAGCTTTCCCCAGCAGATGGCAGGGGAAGAAATACAAACCACTCCTCTTGGAACAGCGTCAAATGTGCACACATGGTAAGGCAGGAGAGGGAGCCAAGTCTTTGTGATCTTACCTTGCTGTGAGGGTCAGCAAACATGCGAGTAAATATTTCACACAGCCTTTTTAACTCCACTCGGCTAAAAGACATAAATAAAACATGGTATTAATGCCAAAGTTTTAGTTGCAGCAAAAAAAAAAAAAAAAGCTAATAACTATTAACAGCTGAAAGATCTAGCCTTCTTTATTTAAATGTTACTTCAGTCACACTTCTGAAAACTCTCTGTATTTAGGCAAAGGCTTAACTGGCACTCCAGTTTAACTGCTGGGATCACCAGTTTTGCATTAAGAAATTTAATAAACATTTGTTTTTTAAAATCTTAAGCCAGACTTTTGTATTTTCTGCTGCTTTTATTTTCTTCCTTATTCTGAATTGCAGAAGACAACTTCAAATGTGCACATTTGGAAGGCACTTAGTTTCTGCCTGAGTCAAGGCCACCAAATCACTAATTATGTGTCTTTAGCTTAAGAATACGTTTTTCAAGTCTCCTTTGTGTCAGGAGTTTCAAATGTTCAAGCAAAATCAGAACTTTCATGCTGCCTGGTTATACACTAATCAAATATTTTGGTTTAAATTCTCAGTGGCTTCAGTAATATCAGTCTAGAATTACACATTATTAACAGATCAGAAATTACTCTGAAGTTTGACAGCAGGCACAC
This sequence comes from Climacteris rufus, assembly GCA_013398175.1. NCBI lineage: Eukaryota > Metazoa > Chordata > Aves > Passeriformes > Climacteridae > Climacteris > Climacteris rufus. The sequence continues at coordinate 1,044,461 of VZRZ01003586.1, forward strand.
TGAGGAGAAAAATATATAGAAATGGAAAACAGATTAACAAATGGGCAACCTAGTAAATCAGAAGATAATTACATCAAGGCACAACCTAAATTCCTATTAGTAAGAGATTATTAGGTGCTCAAGTTGTGCTCTTTTTGTGGCAGGGGAAAAAAGAATCATGCATGAGATACTGAGTCCGAGTCAAATGCAGAACTCTTTAGTGCCAAAGCTCTTATCTGCAATGTATTGAAAATAAGTCTTAGCTTTCCTGCAAGGCAAACTGGCAAAGAATATAGAAGTTGTTCTTGTTTATGGTGCAAACAAAAACAGAGCAAGGCAGTTAAGTTAGATTTCCTGCATCCTACGGATGTAATCAGGTATTTTTCACAATTACCATGAAACCAGAGCAACTAGTGAAATGCACACTGATTGTTCAGAGAAGAGTTATTGAAAGTTGGACTACAGGTAATGTATTTCCAGACTGACATTACTTCTACAATCCACCACCTTCTCTCTTTCTAAAAATAAGCTTCAAACAGGCCAGAACATGCTGGTAGTCTACAGCTATTTTATGTGAGATTGTTTGTAAGCAGCATAGGACTTTTTTTTTTTTTCAAATAAATCTATGCATGAAAGGCTGATCAAGTTTTAAAAGGGCACAAAATCAATAGATTTAAGAGTGTGGTAGGGAGGAAAAAGTCTTTGTAACAACATCCGAGTAAGCTGTCAGTTTAATTCAGGGTGAGGCTGCACAGGCTCAAAATGACTACAACACTCTCCTGACATTATGTAGATTGCAGCTCTCTGAATGAACCCCTATTTATTTCTCCAATGAATTTTCTTTCTGGACAAAGGTTCTATTAAGTCAGCAAGTATAAGTGTGTCTGTTTCTAAAAGCTCACAGACCCGAGGTAACAATGCAAGCACTAAACTGCAACAGGCAATGGAAGAACATTCCTTAAGGGACTAGTTTGCCTTGTTTTATTTAGAAGACCTTATGGGGAGCTCTCAGAAAAGCAGGCCACATGAAGCTGTATGAAACAAAGAGGATGGGTAAGTGCCATTCCACTCTGCATGCACATCTCTGGATATGCACATCGCAGCTAACACAGGATCAGCCATCTTTCAGTTCAGAATACCAAAGAAAACCTAGCCAAATCACTGCCTCTTATTAACTTGTTAAACCACAACAGAAGACGGCAGGTTTAATTAGAAGACAGACTTGCCCCTTGGACTAATGACCTTGATAATGTTCTCAAGATGCCATGGGAAAAACCAGGATGATAAAATCTAATCATTAGAGCAGGCACCAGATCAACTGAACCAAGGCAGAAGCAGATCAAAAGAAAACCAAAATGAAATATAGGGAACTAAACCCAGTATCAAATTAAAAAATAACTGTGCAGAGGTGTAGTTTCTGGGACAAGTTTAACAATTATTCAGGATCAAAGCTAGGACGACTTGCTAGCTTGAGGGACTGGTGACAGCACAGTTCAAACACTGCAACCAGCAGGGTTGAAATCAATACTTTAATTCTACCAGCATTTCTGCTAAGAGATACTGCTCTGGATAAACAGTCTATCACCAAAACTTCCCAGCACTTCCTCCCTTGCACCTATCCCCAGCAGCACTCCAAACCTTGGTTATAATCCCCACCTTTGTGACAAAATCAAAGTCTCACCCAACTTTTTCGTACAAGTAATGAAGTAACACGGTTTTTCCAGACAGTTTGTTAAAGAGAAAGAAAAAAGACAGCATACATGGGGGAAGAGACTCAGAGACAGACCACATCAAAAAGCATCTCTGATCTAAAGACTCTAACTACCCATTTTAAAAACCTGTAGCACTTCCCACTTAAGGTCTGTATCACATCATGTGAAGTGATATATTTTTATAATGGCAAGAAACCAACTTTTCCAGGCTGGCTCTCAGTACGTTTTCACTCAGACTGTTAACATGAAGCATCAAGTATTTTCAGCCAGTGTAAAGCCTTTTTAAAATGGAAACAATTGCACAAACTCAAACAGGGAGTTTATAAACCATACAACAACCACTTATAAACTTGGCTATAATTTAAGTACATACTACTCATAACAGGAAAATAAAATTGTCACAGCTATTTGCAAATGTTATCTTCAAAGAAGCCAAGAGATAAACAGTTTGTTTCAAACATTTTCACCATAAACTAAGGGTGAAAAGTCTATGGCCTGAGAGCCAGTTGTCTAGTTAACATTTCCTGTGACCATAGGGAGTTTTCACAAGACTACTGGATAATTCTAAGACCTCTTTTAATGGGTGATGTGTCAAAGGTGTTTGAAAGGTTTTTGTGGTTTTCAACAAGGGAAAAAGGTCTGCCTCTCTTGTCATAAGCAAAGTTTCAGAGTTGGTACACCTACTTTATTGCCCTAAGAAACTTCTCTCTATATTATACACTACACCATTTATAGAGCACAAGTTTCTGATACAAAATTTTTCAAGAGTTACAAACAAGATCTATAATTACACCTAACAAAGACTCAAAGTACTGCCAACGCCAGCACTGTCTGATCTCAGCTTTGAAACACACACACCCTGAGTAATTTTAGAGTAAGCGCAATGTTTGCTTCAGCAACTAAACTGCCGTGGGAAAAAATATTGAAGGTTCAAACAGACTAATGTAAAAATGGCACCAGCCTTTGAGTATGTTTACAATAGCACCACTGTGGGAATTCTCACTGTGCTGCAACAAGCAGCTGCCACTGGAGGTCTTCATGAGACTGAGGAAGGCCAGGAGACGGCACCATGCTTACGTGAGCCCCTTCTACATTACTGCCACAATTTAATGCAAATTATACAGATGACATAGCAGAATTTTTTTCCAAAAGTTAACTGAAATCCTACATTGAGAAGACAAAGCCTTCACAGCCATGGTAGGCCTGTCTCCATAAGGCAGGTACATGCTACTGACTTCTGGCTGTAGCCATCCCTCAGGAATTACTACACCATAAAACTATGAAGGTCACCTCAGTGTCCGCTGGCTTTTCAGCAAATTCTGAAGACCTATGAGCCCTTCCTTCCTCTCAGACCAGTTGGAGCTGGCACAGTGGTTCAGGACCTCAGCCACATCCTCGGTCTGCCGCAGGTAGTGTGGAATGCCCCCGTTCCGGGAGCCGTAGGAGCGCTCCGAGCAGGCGCTGGAGGCGTCGCTGTTGGCATCGTCATCCGAGTACATCCCGTAGGGTTCATATCTTCTTCTCACTGGCTTTTTCTGCAAAAGGGGAAACTCAGACTTACCAAGTTATCTATGGTTACATCAATGCCAAAAGAAAAACATCCCATTTGCAAGCACTCAAAGGAAGATTAGTGCTACTGTTACAGTGACACGAATGTTTTAAAGACGTCACCATGCACTGCCTGCTTACCTCTCGCGGCAGAGCCAGACAGACCCCCCCACTGATTTCAATGAGACTAAGGGGAGGAGGGCCTGCCTTCCCCAGCATGAAAGCAAGATATTTATGCCCAGTGGAATTAGTTACTGGTAGTGAAATTAACTACAATAAATGTCTTATTGGCAATAATGGTCAGTTCCATTGTTACAGATGCTATAATGATACCATCTCTACTTAGAAATAAAAAAAAAAAAAAAAAAGATAAGGAAGAAATAGCTGAAAGAATCTGTGCTGGCATGCCCAGTCACTTTGATATTGATACTGAAGTGACTATAGAAAGGCACTGGATATAGGAGATGGCAATTTTTCTGTTAGTTTGGGCTAGGATTCTTTCCAGAGGCTGCTAAGGGAGTTGAGCACTCAAATCCCACTCATTTCCATAGCATGGCATTAGAGGACCTAATTCTCTTAGGTACATCTTTGACAGCCTTGATCCTTACAGAAAGAATAGCAGAATAATTATGGCAGCAAAACAAACTCAAATAAACCTTAATAGAACAGGGTTGATAAGACAATGTATCAGAATGTATCAGGAAAAGGTCATCTATATTCTGAAGTGTTTGCTACAGAATTCCTTCCAGTGTCCAGTCCTGCAGGTCTTGGACTTGTGAAGCCAGCAGAGTTTTGCTTCCACTAGGACTGGAGGACTGAAGCATAGAAATTAACTCACGTGCAGTATCATGGGCGTTAGCAACAGGGTGGGGAGAGTTGGAAAGTAGAAATAAAAAGTCAAGAAAGCACTAGTACCTTGCTCCTGGAGTCTCCTAACAGCTGTAGGCAGGAAAATATTGAAGGGCGGGAAAAAGCATAGAGAATTATGTCAGAAGCTTATGTAGGGTTTGTTTTTGCAACAAAAATGTATAGCAAATGTGTCTAAGCAAATTAAAAAAACCACAGTTTTTGCAAAATAAAAGTGGGTATAATAACGCCTGGCTTTATCCCCTAACTACTGCAGTACTCATACTGCCTACAATTTCCCTTAGGGAGCTTGGAAGTGAGATTATCTGTTGAAAAGTTTTTTAGGAACAGATCTATATATACAGCACCTCTTTGCTTACTCTTCAGAAACCCTGTACTAAAAGATACCAGAGATTTTGGTAATGATTTCTTTCCCGCTACATTATTGGTAGCGTTTCATTTTAGAGTCTTGCAAAGAAATTTTCATGTGAGGAAGCTGCTATCTACAGTACAGCACATTTAATCAACTTCACTTGCCAAGTTCTCTTTCAACTCACAGTTCTTACATCACACTTTTTTGAAGATTAGTTTCTTATAAGACCCCCTGGTTGGCACCCCTGGCTTAAAGGCCTTACTTAACAGCGAAGTTTCCATCACCCTTTAAGCTCTTCTGACAGATCCAAGCACTGATTCCCAGTATAGACACTGCAGGTTTATGCCAAGTCCAGCTCAAACAGAAGCAGTGGATCCAACTGGAATTGCACAGAGGGAGTGGAGGTCACAAAATGACCCACCCTCTTTTGTTTCAATGGAGAATTTGGCTGAAGTGATCTTTGGAGAAGTTCTTTTCATTTCTTAGTACATGGAAAAGACAACTCCTCTGAAAACAAGGCTACTGGGTAAGAACTGGCATCACACCACTCTCTCAAAACAAGCCTGCATAGGGTTTGTAAATTGCCTGTTGTCAGAAGGCAACCAAGTAAAAGAGAAAGTTGGCGTGGTGGGAAAGAAGGGAACAAGAGTGTGTTGCATCTCCTAAAATCATACAAATTCAGATTCATCAACCAATTCAGCAGTAACAGCTAGTTTCCAGCTAGACTTAAGTATTTCCCTTTTAAGTGTTCAACCCTTCAAAATTTTAATATTTCAGTATAATGTTATTTAATTTAAAAGATGGAATATTTAAAAGAGAATCTGTAAATCAAGCTGAAGATTAAGTCACACCCAAAGAAACCTCAGAGCTCAGCAGACAATTCAAACACTGTGACATTCTCCTCCCTCAAGAAACCTGTATTCAGCAGCTGCTCACATGCAGGGAGAAAGCCTAATTTCGTTTACACAGGCAAACCATTGTCTGTAATTATGCCCTGAACTGCTCTGGTAGCAAATTTGAGGTGCTGAGAGCAGAAACTGGCTCACAAGTTGTTATATTTGGTAACGAAAACTCTCAGTAACGATTCAGTCCACTAAATGCCACAGTGCCATCCATTATATACTGCTCTACCTTTCTATTATTCACAAATACTTTGTTTTGAAAGGTAAATTTTGTAGAAGTACTCTTAATAGGTGCCATGAGCTAGGTGATAATCAGACATAAAAAGGAAAATGTTAGCCATCCTTGGGGTAAGTGAATTAGGTAATGGAGAAAGGCCATCTACCCATAAACTCTGGTGACATGGTTCATCCTCCTTAAGAGAGCATCTGAAATAGATTCCGAGAGATCTGTCTCAAGATACATCAGGAAATCCTTCCCTCAGTTCAGGTCTAGAGCTGGAGAAGACCCACGGGTACCCAGCTAACTGTGTACAATAATTTCTCCTGCCTCTACACAACCTCTCTCCCACAAATACTCAACATATATCCAAAGCCTCAACACGTGCCTTCTGAAGAGCAGAAGGCACTTTCTGGGTTCTAGCCAAGAGTAGAGACCATAGTACAACAAGATTATATAGGGCAATAACATGTTTTAAAATGACATAAAATTTACTAGGAAAAGCAGTGAATGTTTGAAATTATTTGCAGCAAACTAGACAAATACACTTCAACTTACAACTTAACTGCATGAGATGGTACAGATTCCATGCAAGCCAAGTTATGAGCTATCTGAGTATCTATCCAGGTGCAAATAACACAGGGCAGGAACTTGTGAATTTTTGGTTCTTGCTGAAACCTGATCAGGAATCGACACTAACACAGAACACTGTTTTTCTGACAGAGTCTTCATGCAGTTAATGAGACTGATGGACATCTCCCACCCCACAAGTGCTGAGCACCCTCACAGTGCTGTGCCCATTCTCTGACAGCCAAGGGAAAGACAAACAGCTGATTCAACCCACCCTGCAGCTGTAACACCAAGCCACAGCAGCCTGTCTGACAACAGCTGTGGAGAACTGACATGGGATAAGGAAAAACATACTGCTGCCAATACACTCAAAGATAAAGCAGCAAAAGGTAACTCTACAGCATCAGATACTGGCACAATCAGAACAAAGCTATTTACAAAGAGGAGAACATACGTACAGGTAGCTTTAAGCCACTTTCCGGTGTTGGAAGCATTTTGTATTTTTCCTCTTACCAGTGCATCGGCCACGGCAGCCTCCAGATCTGTGCTGGTGCTCAGGACTCGCATGGCATTCACAGAAGCAGGCATCCTGCCTGGCTGTCCGAGTCCAAACCGGTCTGCACAAAAGACAACAGTGAAAGCGACTGTTAAATGAATTCACATTCATTTGGAATCCTAATCAGGTGCCCCAGTAGCTCTCCCCACGAACTCTGGGAACTCACAGTGCTTTTCCATTAAATGCCCTTTTACCCAGAGCTACAGAGAATTTGCCACTAGGGTAAGAAATAAACTATTATTTATTGGGCGTTAGAGACAATTTTGGATCCCCGGGGCAACTTTGCATTTATTTATTTTAAGCCGGGAAGCAGGGTATCTACTTTATGTTTCTTTTTACACAGTTGTTTCAAAGCTTTATTTTAATGTCAGAGGCAGACATGCCCATCCCAATCTGGCACTCTCAGAAATCAAGAGAAAGCTTCTCATTAACTTCAGAGAGACAGGACCATGCCCAGCGTCAGAACACGTAAACACCCAAGTGCTCATCTATCCCACAGCCTTTTCTCTCAGGCAAGGATGTGAGACTAGCAGCACCAGATTAGCCTATTCTATGTCTCAAGGCTTGATTAATCAGTAGAATGTCCCCCTACACCCTCACAGTATAAAAAGAAAGTTTATAATTCACTTGTGAAGTGACTCCAATTTTTGGTTTAGTATTGCTCTTGAGAAGCAGTTTAAATGCCAGAGCTCTCTATCAAAACAGGTTTTGAGCAGACACTATCAGACACTATCCTCTTTATAAACTTGAATTTGATGGCAAAGCTCTCACTGGCATCTGAAGCCATGGGATTGAGTCTAAAATGCCATTTACACTCCTAACATTAATTAATTTTATCATTTTCCTTGTCTACCAAAACAGTCACTGAAATTAGTTTCTTAGCAAAGTCCAAATTCAGAAAGGCCCCATTAGTAGGGATATGACAGAATCAGTGACTTGAGTATCACAGGCCAGGCTCTGGCAGCTGAGTCCTTCTAGACAGGGGCAGATCAGACACCAGATACTGGGATCCTGGCTCTGGTGCACAAGCAGAGAGATTGGTTATGACATTCCAAGCTTTTGTTTCCGTGTGGGCTTGTGTTTGCTCATGAAGGACTTAGACCATCCCTCCTGGAACATATGTTACACCTCTGTCCCCAGTACCCACAAGTGCCAGTAGGATTTTTGCCAGCAAATTCAGTGGTGCATGGATCAAGCTGCATGAACCCATTTAAAAAACCTTCAGCTGATCCACATCAAGCAGCAGGAGAGAGGGGCCAAGTCACACAGGTCTTTTAATAGTTCATCTCTGTTTAATTTAACCAAAAAAACCACTGCTTCTCAAGTTGCCAACTATATCATGGATTTACACAAAACTGAGGCCAAACATGGCATTCAGCAGCTTCATGTGTTTTGAGGGAAAATACTGTGTATCACAAAATTTCATTGCTTTCCTCTTTATGAACCTACAGCACTGAAGTATCTTTTAGGAATTAGCTCACACTGACATGCATAATTTAAATCAGAGATTGAAGTTGGCCAGTCTACTGTCCTAATTACAAAGCTTTATTAGAGATTAAGCAACTGAGGGAAAACAGGGAAGATTTTTAAAATCCAAAGTATTCTGACAAGGAAAAGAACCCTGCAGACTAGTATTTATTTCAAACAGAAGTCTTATCTATCCAAATTTACTGTTTCTTAAAGTTATGTACCCAGACAAGACATTTCTGATTTACAACAAAAGCACATTTTCTACAAAACACATTATGAGGGGAAAAAAAAATAAACATACTTCTTAGAACTACTGCCAAAAAGTAATCAAATCATGACATTTCACAAATAAATAAAAGTTGTATGTGTTATTACTATCCCCTTTTTTAATGCACTTGGGTTGAAGAATCACTTCAAATATGAAGGTGAAATAGTGTTTTATTCCTAAAATGGAAAGATCTGTGCACTCTTAAGCACAGGAATGATAATGCATTAGGTCTGTTTGAAAATTAAAGTCACCACTACAGATAGAGATACACACTATGAAGATGTAAAGAAGACAAGGATTTTCCTAAATGTAAATGACATCTGGTACAGTCCAAGGGCTGTAAATGTTGAGGCAAGTTCTGGGCTAAGTTTTATATTTAAACCAAATCCAATTACATTATTCAAGTGTTGCTGAGATCAAAATTTGGCTCTAACTTTTTAAACTACATAGCATCAAAAATACCACTGTCATTTGTTTTCATATAAATTTAGTATTACATTAGAAAAGGGAAGATAGCAGTTTTGTTTTTTTTTAATGAAGAACAAAATGACAAAGTAATTCAATTGTACATCAGTTTAAATAACCAGCATAAAGAAACAAAACTGAGCTTTTTTAACACATTAAGTACAGCGTGGCATGCTGGTTCTATCTCCATGGCTATCAGCAATTTTCTGAACTACTTTTTCCAGTGATTTTTAAATTGGTAACACCCAAGTTACTCTAGGCTTCTCCCCAAGACACTGTTTCCATACCTGAGTGCAGAAATAAGACCACAGGAGAGACTTCAGCATATCCCTAAAGTGGGGCTGGGAACACATCTGCCTCCAAGAATTACCAGTACAGGCAAGCCCAATGTTACTGGGCAAGAAATAAGCAGATTATGCTCTGGCCACATTCCCTTGTCTCCCTGACTAAATTCATTATACTTTTACAAACCTGGTGAAAATTTGCAACCACCATTACTGACCCTACTTTGCCATTTTTCAGAAGATTTTGGCCTTCTGTAGGACACAGGTAACCATACAAAATTTGATTATGCTTTGTTCCAAACCACAGGAGCCAAACAGCAAGTGACTATCACAGAAGTTGAATCCAAACAAAGCTTAGATCTGTATTACCACCGAGCTATTTTAAATATTTTTAATTATTTTGGTTAAATACAAATTCAAATGGTTACGTGAAAAATGCCAGTCAAATCAGCTTGCATCATTTCTGATGAGTAACCTGATAAGGGAAATGCTTTGAGAGACTCATGAGAAACTGAGTATTTTTCACTCCCTTGCTGAAGGGGGTTAATTAAACAACTTTCAGTATGACAAATTGCTTATACGATTTTAGCCTCCAAGAAAACACTGAAGCCCTCATCTTCTACATCACCTTTGTCCCCACAATTAAATCTCTATTGTCTCAGAGCTAGCAGCCCTCATTCAAATCTTTTTAAGATTCACAGTGAAATATCCTGATTTCAAAAGGAGCTACAGGTTCTCTGTAACTGCAAATCCAGTAGAGGGGTGAGAAAGAAGCAACTGGAATCTGCAGATTTTTCTCATTACATGTAACCATCAGTCACCTTATGCAAAGTTCAGCAAAATCAAAGGATTGGCTTTTTTCTTTCAACAACTTCCACGTACTTTGGACAAGGCCTTCAGAATTACACGAAGGACGGATCAGAGTGTGTTATGCTCCAAAGTTCATTTTGAAAGCTCATCAGGTGCTTAATTTTAGCTGCTCTTTTGTATTTTAGAAAGGATCCTACAAAGAACTTTCATTAACAAAGACAGGAGTTCATAATATTTAGTAATAAATGGGATGAAACCCATTGGGATCCACTCCTAGGCACTGGAAACTGCTACACTGCTAAAGAGGGAATAAAATTTAGAAGTATTCTGCGTTAGTCAGGATTTAGCCCATCCTGCAAAACTGATCCAATTTACAGAAGAATTGAGAAAGCCCTGGATCACCCTTTGTTTAAACACTTTTCACAATGTTCCTAAAATACATAAAATTAAAAACATCCAATAAATGAAACTCAAAACAAAAAGCCACACTGAACAAAACCAGAACAGAAAGCCCCGCAGTGGTGAGAAGCACATGCCAAGTGCTGGCTGATGCACACGATGGCAGATGTTAAGATGGTGTAAAACAAGACTACAAAAAGAAGCAGATTCATGCAGTTAGCGCTTGTTCACCTGACTGCCCAACAGAATCAGCAGTGGAGAGAGCACTAGTGGACCTGGAATGACGTCGAGAAGCTGCAAGTAGAAGGAATGGCAACACCCACAGGATTAACACACATTGAACCCGAGACAGAAAATGCCACAATCCAAAGGGGATGCGTGTGACCGCTACCGGCAGAGGTGCTTCATAGTGACAGGGAATGGCGCTGTATGTGGATGCAGAACAGGTACAGTGCAAGCCCCACAGCGACGCCTCCGCCTGTAGCTTCCCCCTTCCCCTCATGGCCACCAACAAGATGCATGACAAAACTCATTTGGAACAGTCCCAAACCGGGTGCAGCTCAGCAAAAGCACCCCGATGCACATCAGTCACGTTCCAGACCCGCAGGTCTGGCAGACGGCCGTCACGGGAACGTGGAGCACATAACTACAGAGAAGGGTTTAGATGTGTCTGATCTAAACCCCAAAGTGAAGCCATGAGGAATGGTTACAAATTGTACTTGCAGGTATTTTTTCACAACATTCTAGCCTATGCTTAAAAAAAACCAACGTTAACAGAGAGAATGCATAACCACAGAAGTAGAAAGAGTCATACAGGGAGGTCAGCAACCACTGCAGAGGTCCTCAGGTTGGTTTCTTTTCCAAGTAAACACACGTACACACACATTGCAGGTGTTGCTACTACCAAAGGTCTCTTGCTTTTAACAAGTTTTGCATACATGTTTCTTGAACTTCACTATGCACATGCACAGGTAACGAGGATATGCACATCACACACCTAACCAGAATTACACATGTATACAAATTGTTAACAGCAACGGAGCACACATAGCAGCAGAGGAGCTGAAGCCAAATATAGCTCCCACTTCAATTCCCAGTTGTTAGCAGCACATCAATCACAAAATGCCTTTGGAGAGGTTTTCAGTTCTTGGATTCAGCATACAAGTGAGTTCTTTATGAAAGCAAATGAAAAATGGGCCCAGTCATTTCCAAATTACAGAAATTTAGTTTTTCTAAAGAAGTTTTCCCTATGTCTAGCAATGACATGCTCACCAGCTCAAAGCAACTGACCCAAGAAACCGATTGTTCATTTAAGCAATTCATCACCACAGACTCACTGAAGGCCTTGTTGCTTTAACATCATAACTAGTACTGTCAAGAAACTGAAAAAATAAAGCAGAATCACCTTACAATACAAATAGGCTTTGTCAATTATGCACATAAGTGTGCAGCAGAAAAATTCTAAGTCTTCTGTTTAAGGCAAAGCATTCATAAACACAAATACTAATACCATGAAATGGAAATCAGCAAAATGAGAAAAATAAAATTTTGGTTTTTTTCACCTTTAAGAGCTTCGGTAAAAGCTATACAGAATATGCAATGTGGTCTTTGACTATGGAGAACACACACATTTATTGAAGAGAACAATCCCTCTGACATCATAAGTAAACTCCTGAAAGATTTGCAGGATCAGTGCAGGATTATGGACTGAATCTCACAATTAAGGTTCACAGGTCTCAATTGTTTTCTCTCAAGCCATCCATTGTGCCCCTGTGGACACCACTGCAAGATCAAGGCCCATGGAGAAACAATAATAACAAAAAAATAAAAATCTCACATCTCTGCAAGGAGGCTGAGTGCAGATTCACTTGTGACTGTTTTTACTAACTTAGAAAGCAAGACTCTTGATGCACAGACATGCATACCTGCACAGCAGCCCTAAAATAAGCTGTAAAACAACATTTACAGGGTTGGGATGTCAGTGTTGACACTCACTACAATAGCACTAAATGCAAGAATCCTGTCATTTACATATAGCTGCTTTGGGTATAATTCACAAATATACAAGTTAATCTTTATGAGCAAAACCAGACCATGCACAGCAGTGTTATATTATCTTTGCATTATTGGAAGATGAACTGGGTTCTAAAAATACTGTAAGAGAACCACATTGTTTTCCTTAAACTGACATATATCAATTTCTTTAAGATGAATTACACACTACATAATTAACAAGTTCATGAACATGTCTGAGCTTAAAGTATTTCAATGAAAACACAGGAAAAAGGCAATAGGATAACAACTACATTAGGTTATTCTTGTTACATTGGTATTTCCTCCCCATGTAACCTTTATAACCTAATAATAATGTATTTCTAGAAATGCTTTACTCTTCAGGTAATTAAAAACCATGAGCTAAAATGAGATGTCCCCTCTCCACAATAAAGTTTGTTAAAGCAGTGTAATACACATCTGTAACTGAAATTCTGTAGTCAGTGTAAAAGTCAGACTCAGCACTGGTGGAGGTGTACAAAGCTCACACCAGCTGTGGTTCTGATAAACTGCATTTATTTTTCAGAACAAGGGCTGAAAGCAGTATTTCAACTACTGTATTTTCAATAAAATAAACAAAGCACAGCACAGTGACACAGAACACTGACAAGTTAACACTGAAATCCAGCCTGCTTAGACATTTTGGCTGGAGGAAAAAAGCTTCATCCAAAATTGAAGTTAGGCAGGTTAACCATAAAAATGAGCTACAGTTGTGTATCTACTGTCTTTTTACAGCTCTGCTATGAAATCAGCTTCATTTAATCAATAAAAAGTTCATCTATTTATCTTAGAGAGCTATGAACCAAGTTATGAATGTGGAGTTGAACTACTCCTATTTTTCACCAAAAATTGAGATATCAGAGATAATGTAAATAATTATTTTTATATTTCAATATAATGAAGTCTTTAAGCCCAAAAGCCTCTCCAATATTAACTTATGCTATGTTCCATTTACACACTGCATCATATAACTGTATTTTGTCATTATGTGCAAAACAGATCCTGTAACACCAATCCTCATTAAATTACTACATAAATGAAGAGGGCCTGGATATCAACTATATTTCATGTCTGAGATGACAAGTCTTTGATACGAAAAGTAATGTAATTGGTTGAATACATGATATGGTATTTGATCAGAAACATTAACTATCTTGCTGTATTCAGCATTGTGCAGAAAAACTTCTGCATGTGGTAAGTATAATGAGATTTTCTATTTGTACTGTACACTTAAGCTGCACTGTAATGATGCTCCTTTAAAATCTTAATCTTTCCATGATTTTAGGCTGCCTGACAAAGTTACCTACAAAACAGCATGTGTAACTTAACTGATGATTGACTGTCCTGTAAAAGCTCTACAAAATGAGAGCTGCTATCTCCACTGGAGGATTTAGTATAGAAATTATATACTGTAACTGTACCTAGCTGTAAGAAAATTGGATCATGAATAATTGAGAGTCACTCAACAACAGACTACAATGCTACCAACTACTTCACTGTGACCCAGAAAATCCAGGCTTGCCCTCCCATAAATTTCCATCAGTGTTACAAAGCGAAGCACAGCAGCCCCATACAAGCTGATTTAATGAAACTAAAAATTGCAAAAGTTCAAACTAAACTATTTCCCTGCTAACAGTGAAATGCTGAGAACCAGAATTGAAGCATGCAGAAGAAAACAGAAGGGGAAAAAACGGGGTTGGAAACGGGGAGTGTCAGGAATCCAGAGGACAGAAAAGAGCTCATTCCACCTAGCAGTGTCTTGAAAGGGCAATCACAACAAGGGAAAAAGGAAAAGAAATATTGACCCTTAAAGCTCCAATGCCTACATGTACTCACCAAGTGGAGGGAAGCCCCGAGCAGGGCTTGTATCTCGACTGCTCTCACGGCTGGTATCACGACTGCACCCCTGACTCATGCTGGGTCGGGGGATGCGACTGCTCCGTGCTAGCATGCAGCATGGAGAGTTTCAGAGAAGGTGAACAAGTTTAATGAGGACAGAAAGCTCAAAGTCAAGTCACATTTCTGTTAGTTATGGTAATTATTACATTAGTAATTACAATCTGCAGCAGCCTGCTCAGGCTCTTTACAAACCAACTACCTTACATGCTGAGCTGTGTTTGTGATGTGAAATTTCAGCAGCATTAATGTCTGGCTGACAGTCTGCTTTTTTCTTAAGCAATCCAAGTTTTGTTATTCAAGTAGAGCAGGAATCTTCAATCATTTAGGGAAGCTCTACTGTTGCAAAACAGATGAGGCTGAAAGAAACCCTTCCGGAATATTTCTTCCTTAATTATAAAATAAACGCCCTTCTGGAACAAAATAGCAGATGAAAATTTTTTAAGTAATCATAATACCGGTATGATATTTTTACATAGATTTGCCTTTCACAAGGATAGCTTTTTGAACAAATATCCTAAGGAAAAAAAAGGTGCACTGTACAGACTTGCAGAGATATCTTTCTCCAATGAAAGATGCTGGGAAAAAACATTTAGAACCTGAATACCTGAAAGACAGGTTAAAAAGTGATTTGAATTTGAAGAGAGCAGTAGCTTCAGATATTTAACAGAAGCTAACTTCTGCTCCTCAGACATCTCTAAAAGCTTATATTTATGGTTTTATATGCACACAGATTGAGACATATGCACACTTAAGGGGAGCTTTAAACTATACTTTTCACTTTGACAAAACCCTATATGCTAGCAGATATTTGAGACCCTACATGCTTGAAAAGTGTTTGCAGAAAGTTAATTTAGTATGCTTTATACCTGGTAAAGAATACAGTATTTTCTTAGGGAGAAAACCAGCAGTTAGTTGTGAGGAGAATTTAATGACAAGGGGGATTTTCTTTGCTGTTCTGGAAAGGCAGTAGCATATTTCAAGTGTTCAGGAATCTCCATTAAGGAATTTTCTCATGCACACAGTAAAACCTAATCTGTCACCTTTGATGACAAGACAGCAAAGCTACATATGCATAACATGAACGTGTTTTTGACTGTATCCTCATTTTTATAAAAATAATGTCATTTGCATGCTTCAGAATATATATATATTCTTATAGATCTCTTTTGGTTTGTACACAGAATTTAAGTGCCTAGACTCAATCTAAAGTTCCTCTACAGTGCTTCTGTGCTCTCATATACACTGGGTATATTAGCATCCTTCAAGCAAAACGGTACAGAACAAAATAGAAACCTTCATATTTAGACTTTAAAATTCAAATGGAGACTTCTGCCAGATTCTTGGTTTGTCAAATCCCTCCCAGTTTTGCAAAACTCAGTTCATATCTCAGATGAATTAATGATTCTGATGGTTGACCTCTGATGTCAGACAATACAAGATGAGCTATTAACCAAGCTGATTAGATCACCATAATGTCTAATGGTACTGTGTGAGTTAGATGGTCTTACAGTAAATAAGACAGACTAAATTATAAGAGCTGGATGAAATTAGGGTCCATGAGTACAATAATCCCATCTCAGATGTACAAGGGAAAAAGCTGACAAGTGAACTACAGGTAAAAGTAACACTAAAGTTCTCCACAGAAATACTTGGCTTGAAATTGCAGACTCTCTAGAAGCAAACTTCTCATTCTTGGGTCTCGTGCTTAGGTGTAGATAATGGCAGCCTTCACATCAGGTTTGCACAAGCAATCATTTCTCTTACGTGGAGAAGATCTGCCAATTGCTTCTATAACATGACCCTACTAAAAACAGTAAGGCTCTTTAGAGAGGGAGAGATGTGAATTATTAAAGAAATTAACAGATGAAATAATTGATTCTCCTTCCATACCAGCTAACAGCAGAGGCATGAAGTATGAAAAAAAATCACTATGACTGTATGAGAACATACTAGTAGGACAATGCTACAGATGAAGCACAATACTGACTGCACAAAGAGAGCACCCAAAACCAAACACTGGGTACTTCATGATTAATGGTCAAACAAAAGGGTTGCATGTTACTAGATACAAAATAAAAGCAAGATAAAAAAAGAATAGGACTGAAAAGAACTGAAGGATGAGTCTGTTGTGGACTCCCAGGCACCTGCCTCACATTTTTACTGCTGTGTTGTGTAGAGAAGATTGTGTACCAGCTGCTCAGACGACTTCCTTTAGACATTGCCAGCAGTAAAGGCCAGCAGTGTTGTCATTTAGCTAAGTCTCTCATACTGTGACAGCCTGTCTCTGCAGTGCAGGCAGCAAAAGCAGAGAGGACAGACACAAGTCGCAATGTAAGAATTCTCAACACCCAAAAGCTGGACAGAAATCAAGGGAATGAGTAGAAGAATGGATTAAGAGGAGTAGGCAGCATGAAAGCTGGCTGTGAGAAAGTCTAGGACAGGACAAGGATGGGTTGTTTTCAGTAACGTTCCAACTTCCTAATGTGCGCTGCACATCTAAGTTTTACCAATTTCATCTGGAAAGCCAGAGCACTTGGACATGGCTCACACCATTATTAGAATACACTATTAAGCTGTCTTAAACCAGTGGAACTCAACAAATGCAAATATCACCAGCAGAACATGACAGTGTCCCTGTTTACCAATTTACCACTGGGAAGAAACTTGTATTTCATTAGGGTGTGAATTTTAATGATTCTTAAGTGGAGACTGAAAGTCAGCAGACACTTTCTTTACATAAATACCAGCATTTTAAAGAGTCTGAAATTCTGCCAAACAGCCAAAGGAAAGCTCTGCAGTGGGGAACACCCAGCCAAAGCAAGTCAAGAGCTGCCTTCAGGTTTCCAATAAATGTGCACAGCATAACCTAAACAGAAAGAGTGCTGCTGCATGAAACTGAGAGGCAGCTGTGCCTGCTCCAGTTTTTGGAGAATGACAATCTTGAATCTCTCACTCCTTTCAGATCCAGCTGTGCCACACAAACTGCAGAGCATCCAACAGAATTAACTTCAGACAGATAATTTTCAATCCATGGGAAATTAACATTCCCTGTTTGAGGAGATGATCTCCTCCAAGGGGCCCAGAGAAAAACCCAAGATTAAGTGGACTATACTCCCCCAACAGGGTATCACCACTAGCAAAACTCACTGAGCAGACAGAAAAAACCTGAAGTGCCACAAGCAGAGCCATACAGGTGACCACAAAGGACTTCAGCATGCCAAATGTGTCTTGTTGTGCTGCCTCTTGGAAAACAACATACTTTTCAAGGTTCCCAGCACACAGAAGCAATCTACTTCATGGATACCTGTGGTCATCATGGAAACCTAAGCTAGCAGCAAGGTACTGATGCTAACAGGCATCCACATGCAGAGGGCTCCATTACTAATACTGCCTCAGGAGGGCCTGAAAAACTCCAGTGCATGGTTCCTGTATTTAGAATCAAGGTGACTGGGAGTCTATTTAATGAAATGAACAAACAAAATAAAATATCAAGAAAATACGGAGACTGAAGCAACATAACATAAGCATAAAATACTGTTAGCTACTATGTTATAAAGTAATAAATACAATGGAATAATGGTATATAGCTGACAGCTCAAAAGTTATCTCCATCCAGGCCAATATCACCACTTTAAAGATCCAATAAATAGAATTTCTGCAACTGAGCAGTAAAAGCAACACAAGTGTCAGACACTTGTTCCCATAACAGCCCAAACAACCAGGCTGTGTCCATCAGCCTGGGGATGACAAGTGAAAGCCACACATCTGATAAATGTCAGAGCTCTCTCCCACTCTCAAAGAACAAGCACTGATTGTGTTCTCAGGGAGCACATCAGAGAAATTAGATACAAATTACTCTTTCAAAAGAATTCAAGGCTCCTGTAATATACCTGAAAGCAGGCAACCCAAGAGTGAGGATTTTACACAAGGCAATTTCCCTTCAGGTGCTTGAGAATGTTTCACATCAGACCACATAATATGATGACCAGCTTAAGCATGTGTGATGGTACCATCCACCTTTTTTTTTTTTTTTTGCTTCCTCCTAAAAAACAATGCTCTTCTATACAGTGATAGCAGAAAAATTATCTTCAGTATTTGGGAAGCACTTTACATTTTAAAAGCAACAAACAAAAAAGCACAATGTATTCATACAGAGGCCATAAAAGAGATCAGACATGAGAACAACACTGAATTTGGAAAAGCAATCACAATGAATATGGAGTATTTTTTGTGAATCATAATGGTATGTGCACCCAGGTGCTTTAAATTCATTTCAGTATACTGGAAGAATGAATAAAATACTTCTTTATTAACAACCTACTGTAAATAAAAAGGCAGCTCAAATGTAAAATATAAAACTATTGCTAAAGCAATAGCTACCAATTTAATTGCCAATAGTAAAGCTGTAATTTCAATCAATTTCAACCTACTAGTAAAGTCTTTGGAGATAAAAAATAATTTAGTATCAGTATCATTTAAAGTGTTCGTCCTCTACATTAGCTTCAAACTTATAAAATAATTTCTATTAAAAAACAAAAGTATTCAGACAGCACATTGAATACCTTTTCACCTCAACTCAGATACACAAAGTTTTATATATATGATATTTACTCACCCAACTTAGAAAAAAAAGAGTCTGCTGATAAATTTGAAAGTAGAAACTATTACAGAATATTTACATAACAGTCACTGAGACAGGAATATTGAAGGCAGAACAATTAAAGCATAAGTCTAAAACACCATCTAAGGATGTGGCTCCAGGATATTAAGGATGAGAGAAGCAAACCCTTTAAGCTGCAAAATTTCTAAAATAATCCTAGAAGGTGCTTTTTGTCCTTGATTCCAACTGACTGTAAAGATTGCTCAACTCATTTCAGGACTAAGCCTAAATGAGGTCTTTTTGCTGTGATGGTTATTCACGACAACTGCTTCTGCTGCCTGATCTAGTAACATTGCTCTTGTTGAACTTTCAACAGAAAACACGCCATGACATCTCTAGGCTTACTTTGAAACCAAAGGCTCAACCCGGAAAATTGAAATTACTCTCCTATAAACCACAAGCACATTAACCGGTCAGCTGAGAAATTCAGAGTAACAGCAACATCAACAGTTTCGCAGCCCTCAGGAAAGCCCCTCCTCGGAGCACCCCAGCCAGCGTGTCAGGGCAGGGACCGTCCTTACCTAGGCCTATTCTGTTGGGACTCGTCTCCCGGCTGCATCCCTGGCTCCGAGGAATCTTGCTGCGCTTCTCTGAGGATGATGGCACTGGCTGCACTCTGGAGCTTCCACTGCTCAGGCCACCATAGGAGCTTCCTAAGAGCTTACCCGGAGAACTAGACCGGCTACCAGCTAGAAGAGAACCAGAAATAAGGAAAAACCAATTAAAACCCCTCAGGATTTTAAACACACTGACAGCAGAATGGGAACACAATCAGCTCTATCTAAGAATTTGATCCAAATCACTCATAAAACTAATGGGAGCACTCCCTAGGAGTTTTGAAGGAAGACTGAGGAAAGCCTGTGGACAATGAACAGTGACATCAGCAACCCTGCCTGTAAGAACCGTGCAGCCCAGCCCAGAGCAGACACTGCAGTGTACAAACCCCCGGCTGGCTTTAGGAGAGCTTGTGGGGGTGCTGGGGCAGCCTTGCTGCAGCAGCAAGGGATTCACAGGCTCCTCACAAAGCAACACCAACCAGGCTGTGTGCAGAGCTGTGCTGCAGTGCCCTGGCTCCTGGCACAGGTCACCTGCTGCAAAGCAGCTCAGGCAGCTTTGTGCTACACTGCAGTGGTGGCATTACTTTTCTGCAATAATTCGGAGAAGGAAAATTTAAAAACCCACCACATCTGAACAGATCAGAACAGTCAAGGGCTTCTCACACTTGTAGAGATGCTGGATTGCTCAGGTCTGGCTGGTTAAACCTAAGCTATTTATTTTACCGATTACAAAAATTCTTAGAAAGCTGAATAATTTGCCTGTTTCGTTTTAATTTGTCTGTTTGAACAATCCATGGCAACTTTACATTTTTTCCAAGCAGTGTTGTCTGCAAGACAGTCTACTAAACAAGATTTATCTACAAATTTACTTTCCAGCTGCAGTAGATATTTCTACCTGAAACACTTCTGCTGTCTAAGTCAAAGAGATGACTAAAACTTTTTTTTGCTAGGAGTCTTCATTTGCTAAGTTGTTCAAAAATTAAGTAATGCTAGATTAAAGGTAATTATAACTGTAAGAGTAATAGATTCATATTTTTTTTTCTTCAGGTATCTGATTCCCTGAGAATCTGCTGTTGCCATTACCATTTCTGACATTCAATTTATTTGCTGAAAGAGCCAGGAAAAGTATATTTGAAAAGGTTGCAAGAACATACTCGGGCAAGCTCACGTTTTGAACCAATACTCATGCTATATTCTGAAATATATCTAAACACCTCACAAAAATTTCATTTCCAGACACTATTAAAAATAATAGGAGTTAAAGACTGCTCTTCTGTCTTAATTTAAGACTCTAGTAGCCTCACGAACAATACCATAACACATGTATTATTTTAACTTACTTGCCCTCTCCAATTTCTTGGCCAAAGCCATTCTGAACCAATCAAATACACTCCAATACTGTATGTGCTGCTGGCTCCATTATCCCCACCCCAAGGTGACAGATGCCAGTCTTCCCCACAGCATCACCTAAGAGCCAAGACTCCTCTCTCACTGATGTTACCAGGGTTGCTCTGGAGTAACTGAGAGAAGAATTCAGCCCCTAACCCCTAACCCTAACCCTAACCCAGGGTTTGAGCTGCAGCAGTGAGCCAGCTTTGAAGTGAAAATGTATGCTTACCATGTTTGATTACTAGGAGAAAGCAAAACCGCCTGCCATACACATTTTGATTCATGACTCTTTTAGAAAATGCTTTTTAAGTCTCACAGTTAGGAGAGGATGAGGGAAGCTAAAAGCTTAGCAGTTAAAAAATGTGAAGGAAATAACATGAGAAAGCAAGAAAGGGAAAACGTTTCTTACCACCAGCAGGATTAGCTGATCTGGATCCTTGATTATGAGGGCAGACCAAGGGACAGGCAAAAAGTGGATTAAAAGACAGCAAGACAATACAGCGTTCAGCATGCGGTTTGTGCTATACACAATACAGACAGATTTATTTACAAACATCTCACCCCCAAAGCCTCTGCAGAATGCAGTGAGTTAATGTGCAGATGCAACTAAATTTCCCAAGGTTGACCAGCTTCTCAGCAAAATGTCAACCAAGACACCAAGAACTAAGTTCTGCTCTATATTACACCCCAACCCAGCCTGCAGAATTGCAACGGGGTTATCCACTGTGTGGCCATGGAGAATCTGGTCCCGCGACCGACTCATTATATTTGAATTCATAAATTACTCCATGCAATATCTGGCTTAAGGATAAAGATCACAGCTGGTTGGGCTAGGCTGCAAACAGGATTCAGCACACTAGACCAAGGCAGCAGCTCCAGCTATGACCATCCTAAATCATCAAAAGGCATTCTATAAAAAAAATTGATTTTTTTTAAATCCATGATCTTTGAAACCTTTGGATATTTAACTATTCTTTAAATACTTCTGAGACCTGTCTTATCTGGTCTGACCACTTTTCACCAAATTAAGTTTAAGAAAAAAAGGTCACTTCTGGCTTTGGATCAGTTTTACATTCAACACTGAAGAAATCGATTTACACTAGCATACCAAAGCCTAAATATATCTTCATGACCTCAATGTAAAGATTTTCATTTGGCCCCATACTCAATATACTACTTTTTCTGCAGTTCTCCCAGCCTAACACAAGGCTATAAACTGCTTTTTCATCCCTCCAGCATGACAGAGCAAAGCAATGAAAGAATGAACAGAGAAAGGCTTTTAAATAGGGGTACAAAGCAAGACAAGTCCTCAGAACAGACAGGTCCTTCCACAAACCCCATCTCCTCTTATTCACAAGGCTGAAGGTCCTCAAAACAGAGAGTTTCTCCCTCCCCCCACTTCCTCTTTGAAGTTTGAGAGAGAAAATTCTCCTTAGATACACATGACATATGCAGTAGCACCACACATGTGGCTCCTAGGGAACAACCACGCCTTGCCAGGAAGCCAGAGAGCGCAGATGTGTCATGTGAATCAAAGCAGAACTCTTTTCCCTGTATCTACACAAAACAGGTAATGTCCTATTTTCAACTGATGCCAAACCCCATTAATTTTAGACAGCTCACGTGTTCACACATACAGAAAGAGTCACATAAGCAGGAGAAGCTTGGCATGGCAAGAACCCAGGACAGCAGTGAGCTACAGGCACAGGGGGTGTCTCAGCAGGGCCCAGTGCCAGTTATTTACAGCTACACATCACAGCAACGTGAAATCCTGCTGCACAACTGGTAAAGAAAGGCAGCAACTAAGCATCAGATACGGGGCCCTCTTTGTCAGCAGGAGCACACACTGGCTACGTGGGGATCCATTTTATTACACATCCAAAGTGAGCCCAGTTCTCAGCTGATGCTACTGCAATTCAAGAGAAACATATCAATAAGCATTTGCTGTGCTCCCCCAGGAATCAAACAATCCTTACGCTGGGACTGGGACACCACTTTGGCCCGGCTGCGGCCTCGAGTGTCCGCGGGCGTTGAGGTGACGCTTGTGGCGCTGCCCGAGCTCTGCCTCCTTGTCCGGATCCGACCTGCAGGAATGCAAAGACAATCACACTGTTAACAAGCTCCCTACAAAGGCAGCAGCAGCCTCTAACACACTACACACACAATTACCCAGGGTACAAAAGAATTTTATAGGGAGAGGCAACACCTTTTATTAGGCTGGCTGAGACGCAGGGGAGGGAGTGGAAACAGCCACAGTCCATAAGTCCAAAAACTTCTTTGCTTTCTGTAATGCTATCAGCCAGTTTAATTAAAAAATATTACCTCTCTATAGCACTTGCTTCTGTTCTATAGTAGCTTCTTTACAAAGGATCAACAATTAAAAATTCCAAGTCTCCTAAATGCAGCTTCCTGTACCAAATTATTACTTTCTGACAAGGTGATCACCCTTTCAGAGGCAGGTGTGACAGATGCCCTCCCAAATTCCATTGCTGGGATTTCCAACTAGCTGTTTGGTGCTTTATATCTTGCTCCACCTGTGCAGGCTGGCATGCACTCCTGTGACAGTCTGTCAACACAGTCTGATCATGCTTTTATTTCAGGCTCATTGAATTTTCCCTGCTGTTTACATTTACCCAGAGATCAGTGTAACTTTACTTGTAATGGAGAGTCCTATTTAACACAATCAATGTTGAGGAAAAAAGATTCTGTGTGCTTTCTCTTTATTTAAGCAGAGAATGGATATAAAGTCTCAAAGTGTTCTTGGTCCTTGTTCTGTCCTTTCCTCATGAAAAAGCCAAAGAAATTTGAGCTAGGAAAGCTTACAGGGTCATCAGTTCATTCCTTTCCTGGGGCAGGGCTGTTTCCTACAGACTGTTCTTTCCAGTGCTAAGCTTCCATTATCTGTCTCTAGTTAATGGGAAAGAAATGATAATTAAGAGTAACACAAAGAAAGCCTCCATCAATACTTTTCAACACGTCAGTTCTTAGCCAAATCTGAAGTTGTTTCTCAGGACTCATGCCAGTGCTATCCTGCATTCAGAGGATGACTTCAAGTTTCAGGCACATTAATAAAAGGAAAAAACCCACAGCAGGTAAGAGAAGAGTCTAGACAACTGGTTATAGATATTCATCTTCTGCCCTTTGTCTCCATCATAAGCATACAAAAGAAATATGAACAGGGAGACACACACTTCCCACCCAAAAAAACCCACTCCACATAAGGTACACATGCAGGACAAGACAATGGCAAGCAGCCCAGACTGAGCGATTGGGAGCTGTGTTCTTCTCTGAGCTCTCAAAATATTCATAACATGGTCTGCAAGCTTTTGCTAGACATAAAGTGACAAGGAGATGTTTAACTTTGAGAAGAAAGGCTAAACTTTGCAAGGGAAAAAGCCTACAAGACAGTTCTACTTCAAACCCCTCCACCAGCACTTAGTTTTAAACAGCTCAGTAGGCAAAATACAGCTATGTACATTCAAACAGTTGTTTATAAACTAGACACAGAAGAAATCATCAGCATAAAACTGGGAAAACACAAACAAAACTTTTTAACCACTGGTTCAACTAAACAAGCTCTGAGCACATCCGTGTGGGTCCAACAGCCATGAAACTGCCTGCTGATGTCCTCTGACCACCAGCAAGGCTGCAGACCTCCTGTGCTCCAGGGCATTCTTGCCCCTCACACAGGGTCAGCCTGATGCACCACCAGAGGCAGCTCTGGAGCTCTCTGCCGGCCCATTCCCATCCCATCCCAGTTTGGCACAGGCACAGCTACACACAGGAGCAGAGCCACTCTGTCACTTGCTAATGAGGCATGAACCCAAAGCCTGACTCAGGCTCCAAGGCAGGTGGGCAGGGGAAGGAGGCAGACAGACCAGGCAGGCAGGCTCCTCTCAGAAGCCACCAATCTTCATTTCTGTCAGAAGGGCATCACAGTAAGACAAAGAGTTAAATCTGACCAGTCCTAGGAACTAATAATGGAATTCACTTACAGCCTTCCAGAAGGCCAACATGAGGCCATGGCATTGCAGGAAGTCATGGGGGTAACTCAAGCTAAAATTCAATATCACACACAGCAATGGAGTACTGGAAAACACATTTACTGATGTGCATGGGCCAAGAATGGGTGAGAAGGGACTGATGTCTCCTCTTACACAAAGGCCACTTAAGATCCTCAAAATTTTCTGGATTTTTCTGCATCTACAATTTTTTTTTTCTGTATCTTCATTAGTAGGTGACTAAGAAGAAAACTGGGACAATATGTAGTGACTCTTTCACCTTAAGAAATACAAAGCCTAAAATAATATGTAAAGAGAAACTGAGATTAGCTTCTGAAACCAATTCTAGAAGTTTTAAGAAAGAAAACTGAACACGTCAAAGTTAATAAATATGTGATTATTAGCAGGATTGGAAACAGAGAACTCAGTCCCATTTTGAAACCCCCGAGGGCTAGTGGACAGATTCCTAGCAACTTCAGCAGTTTCTGAATGAATGAATGCCCAGGAACAAAATTCTGCTTCCTTTTGGACTGGTACATTAGCACGCTGATTTTCGCCTACTGGGTGTCAGAGAGAACAACATGAGATGAGGAGTTGTTCTTCCACAGAAGGAACAGAGTCCCAACACTGATACTGGTTTTCTCATCCTTTTAAAAATGCTGACAAGCATTTGAACTAACACTGCACTGGACTTACACTGTGCAAATAGATTTTTAATATATATTATACCAAGTACAGTATGTGTATATAGTAGTTAATCTACACAACACAAATGTGTCTTTACACTCGCCTAAGAATTTGACTTGCAAAAACAAGTCTGCATTCACATCCAAGGATTATTTACACATAGGACTATGTGTGTGGCTTTATCTCTATAATTCTAACCCAGACAGAAAAACTAATTTCAAGCAGGATTGGAAAGAACGTATCAAGAAATTTATTTAGACTTCTCGTTAAATTCAAGCAAACACCTCCCCTCCCAAAACTTCTTTCAAGTGGGTTTGTCTCCATATCTAGCTCAAACAGCATATTTCATAACCATTCTTTTTCTGCTGCTTTTAAAAGCATTACTGCAACCTAATGACAACAGCACACCAAAGGAACAGATAAAGACTGCCCCAACTAGTTTCCAAAAACCATAAAAGTATTTCCATAAAAATACCCTTCATCTAAATTAGATATGTGACACATTGCTGTTGGTACAGAAAAGATTTTGAAAGACTCCATATAAATGCTTTGTTTTAAGAAACCATTTCTGGATTTTTTAAGAGGTTTTGGTTTTATTTTTTAAAGTCACTGTCATTTTTACAACAATGGTTCAGAATCAAGCCTGAAATGTCTAACAAATGTCTAAACCCAGGAAGGTTGTTTTGGTTTTTCTTTAGAAAGGAACAAGCGAAGGAAGATTGTGCAACAGCATTTGCACTTTACACAAGGCTTCAGCTGGCAGGTTCCTCTAAGCCCCTGTGGGGGGATTTTGCAGCATCCCCAAGCCCAGTGCTCAAAACAGTCACAGGCTTTGTGACACTCAGTCTGTGTATTACTCTGAAGAAAATGGTTTTAAAATAGTCTAGAAATGGTATATAGCAGCTCCACAACTCAGTTTAATCAATTCCATGCTGTGAATAGTGACACCTACAACCACACAAATTATACATGGAAGTACTGGGATGATGAGGGTCTCTCCAGAGATCAGGTTAATGCATTTAGGCTACTCAGCCCTGGGTTTTTTGCCCCACTTGGAGTAAAACATTCCTGAAAGAGCCTCTAGGACCCCCTAGCTGTATCACTGCTAAATGCCACATGGACTTGAGACACACACAGAAATCAATTAAAAAACATGCTTTACAGATAAATCTTTAAACAACTTTTTACAGCCACCATTGGAATGGTTTCCATGCATATTTAGCACTTGTTCAGTATTAGAAAAACCTGACTCTGCACCATAATTTTCCCTGAGAAGCACTTGGTCCTTACTGGAAACCATCAGGCTGTGCTGCCTCAGGGTTTTGCTGGAGAACTCCCTCCAAAGCAGAGGGCTCAGTGATCAACTGTCACTTCAATCTGCCCTACACAAACAGACACAGGCAAATCAAGTCAGCACTTGCAAAGGGATGGACCAAGTGAAGTAAGAAACCTACTACCTGAGCAGTTCCACTTAAGGTACCACTGTCAGTCACCACTTTGAATCAAGCCTCGCCCTTAAGGACAAGGGAGAGCTTTAAGGCAGGGAAGAAAACAGGAATGGTGATTTCTTAAAACATGTACTCCCACATGAAGCCTTTGATAATACACTGAAGGTGTGTCCACCCGAGCCTGTTATCTGAAAACTGCAACAAATTCCATTTCATTGCCTTTCTGGTGAATAATAAAAACCACTAAAAATTATGCCACTGACTGCAAACTGCTTTTATTGTTTTAAACTTGCCAGTTTCAGATCAAACCAGAATTACACTTCCCCCTTTGAAGAAAAGCTTGTCTGAAGGGCTTGACTTTATGCTTTTTAAAAAAAAAGGCAGCCAGGTAACAGAAACGCTCTGAACCATTATTCTGTACTGATAGCCACGATTATGCATCTTTTTAAAATATTCCTTGAAAAGTTATTTCATGATAAAACAAAGCAGAAACTTTTCTAAGGTTTCCCTTTAATCAGGTATAACAAACAAGGCACAAGTGCCATCTCTCTAGCACGAGCTGTGAAGTCTTGATCCAGACTATAAAGGTTTATCTCTTTTGAGCTTTCTGTGTGTGAAGCCCTTAATGAAGTTCAAGAGATGCCCACACATGAAGGGTCTGGGCAATCAAGGCATACCTGTGCACTGCATGAAGACCTGCACTGACCTCACTGGCACACAGGCTCACCTACCTTTCCATAAGGAAGTGCATTTCAACAGCATTTGCCAATTGGGATGTCACAGCTTAAAACCAAAGGACTGATACTTGTGCCTTAACTGGCATTCTTGCCACTGGCATCACCTCTGTCTTGCTCCTCTTTTTGAGCTGCCTGACTCCAAACCAAACCCCTGAGGAGAACCAAGGGCAAAGCAGATGGGAACTGCCAAGTCCACACAATGCTGGCTCCCGGCTGAGGGGAAGGAGCAGAATTTTACAATGTAGCTACAGAAAGCCATGATGGGAATCAGACTGAAGATTTAATGTCAAGCTGAAGCACAAAAAAGATTTTCTCTTAAATTACTTACTGGTCACCTGCAAAAACCCAAAACAAACCACAGGGGCAGGAGTGTAGATGACATTTTAGCTCTATGTTCTGTTTCCTCCTGTATTTCCAGAGCAAAGGGATGTTTTTCTATTCTCCTGCCTTCTTAATTTTTACATTTATGTCAAGAATATAAAGTTTTGCCTTCCCTGTACTTCCTGACTCAATCTGCAAGATCACAGAGTTGGCAGAAGACCTTACTCAGCCTTCATCATTCAGTGCAGGACACACTAAGTCCTAAACAAAGGCTGTTTTTCCCTGAGCTATCTCAAAGAAAAACAATGAAGAAGAGTCTCAGTGGTTAAACTCATGCTTGAAGTACTCAGGATATAGCGTACCATGTTGTTTTAATTCTCCCTGGTCCTCATTCTCCCCCAAAAAAAGAGAATCCTATGGCAAAAAGAAGATACAAGACTTGGTATTTAACACTAAGGGGATGGCAATTTCTCAAAGTTCATCTCAATCTTCCCTGCCCCAAGCAACTTGCTGGTTTCTATTACAGATTTTTACCAAATCCAATCTGCTTCTAATGTAACTGAATTGAAAACAATAACCACATAAAAACCCCACCCTTTTGCATTATGACAATAAAATATTTAATAAACTAAAAATAGAGCTATTCCACAGGACAGCTGTTGTAATAGGCCTCCACAAACATTATTACAGCCAAGGAGAAGACTGAAAGCTGCATAGGGTATTTCATACATAATATTAAACCTTCAAAATTTCAAACGTAGGCCAAAAATAGAAAGGTTTGAGAACTAAGAAGAAAGGGAGAAAAGGGTCAACAAATAATAAAAAAAAGCTCAGTTATTACAACAACTTGGAATTTTCATCTAACTCATTACTGATTTTAAAATACAGGTTGTAGGCCAACTTCATATTCCTTATCACTGACAGATCACAAAGCACAGACACTTGCTGCTCAAGATGCAAAGTCAGTTCATCTCTCAATAGTAAATACCATTTCTGAAAATGGTAGAAACCTTTCCCTCTAAATAATAAATCAATGCATCAATAATAGTAAGGAAAATAACACAGATGTCACAACAGCACAGTGGCACTTCTCAGACCACCACAGCCAAATACAAACAGCCATCAAAGATACGAGCACAGTCCCACAAGACAGTAATAGATCCCTTGAAAAGAGACTTGCACTGGGAAAAAACAGGGTTTGCTGGAGAGTGTGGTGTCTTCATTCTGTGTAAAAAACATTCTTGTTTTCAACTCCTGTCTACCTCAGAAAAAGCAATTTCCCAGTGATGTTTTTTTCCTTAAGAAATAAGAAATAAAGAACAAGTTTTGACAATGAGCCAGAGAAACAGACTGGGATACTTCCCAAACTAGTAGGCTCAGTGTTCTAGTAAAAAAAGCCTTTCCACCAACTGTCTTTGATGTAAGCCATCTCACTCAGTTAACAACAAAAAAAAGAGAGCTCAGGTTTAAAGAGGCTGACTAAATACTCCTTCCCTAGAGATCATTGTTTACTGTCCTCATTTTTCTGCCATGTGATCATCTCATTCAATTCTCTCACTGCCCAGTCTCTTCCCGAAAGCATTTGGCAGTTGTGGCCTGAGCTCTGGATGGAAAAACAGCAAACCTTTCCACATCAAGGAGGAAGAAATCACAAGCCTTGTGTTGTTTAGGGATTTTTGGTTATTGTTGGATTTTTTTTTTTTAAGTCTGTGCATAGGTCACCTTCAACCAAAACCAGTGCTTTAAATAGAGGAACCCACGTACAACTTAGCGACCCGAGGCATAAAAGCAGACTAATGCTGATTAGCAGGGAGGAGCTCAAAGAGAAAGTGAAGAATACCCCATGGCATCAAAATGAGCAGGACAACCATGCAACACTTCATGCAGGTCACCAGTGAACATGGATGAGAACCAGGTAACACTTTGAGAACAGGGACCAGGTAGGGTAGTACGACTGTGGACACACCTCAGTTACACAGAGAGACTGCTTACCCTCAGTTTTACTGGTAGTACCATCTTTAGGCAAATTAAAGAAAAATAAGGAAAGGGTTAATAGGGAAAAATCAGTAACATCAACAGAAGTGGGCACTATATATTAGCTACATAAATATGCAAAAAAAAGATTAATACAATTAAAGAAACAAAAAAGTTTGACCGAGCAGCAAATCAAACCTTGATGTATTGGAAGAAAACACTTGCAGGTTTTCCCTCCTGCAATTACCAACCTTTGCCCAACTCCATTTTCATTGTTTGCCTCACCTTTTCTCTCATGGGAATGTGCAGGTGATAAATGTCCCTAAAAGCTCAAAAGGAAGCAGGATCCTTCAGGAGCAGCCATGTTTGCATAGAGTGAATTTGCTGCTTTTCTCCTACAGCCTGGTTTAAGAACAAGACTATCACTGGATTCAGTCTCTCAGATTTAAGGACCAAGTCAGCTTTAAGCAGATACTTCCTCCCTCTTTGTTCTTCCTTTGACATAAGACTGTTTGAAGGCAGTTTAGCCACTGAAGCCAGGGTGCAGCACGACTCAAAGTGGCTGCATCTGTAAGCCCACTATCATGTGATCCATTTCATGTTCTGCATTATGTTCCCACTGCAATGTATCTACATGTTGAACCAAGTATGAACAATTTAAATCAGAGTAAGAATCCAACTTCTGAAGTGAATACAATCAACACATCTAAGTCAAGGTAAAACATTTCAGACATGAAACAAACCTGTCTGAAAAAGGAATCTATACAAACCATCCCTATATAATTCACCACTTATATTGTATCAGAATAAAGAGCAAATGCCCTACACCAAGGAGAAGAAACTTCTCAACTGACTCAGTGAAGACAATGTACAAAGCTTAAATCAAGACCACAGATTCCTGATTTTCCTCCCTCTAGTAAAGGTAAACTGATGACAAGTCTGGGATTAGATTAGTATGAAACCAGCAGAATGAGAAACTAGCTCAGATGATCAGCTCTGCTCACAACTGAGGAAGCTCAGCAAACACGGCGTCAGTCACTGCCTTGTGTTTCCTCCTCCACGGCTCCTTCAACGGCAGCTCCAGGAGAGAAAGATCCAGGGCAAAGTTTGTTGTAAGAAACCCTGAGACACCTGAAGGCACCTTACAATGCTCTGAGGGAATAATGTGACATGTGGCTATCATCCAAAGAGTCAGCATAAGGAACAGATAGTTATATCCTGTCTGGTGACACAGTAAGGCCAACCTGCTCTCTGCTTCTGTCTCTTTCTCATTTGTGAAACAGAAAGGGAGCAAACTCAACTAAGATGTACTATTTGCAATATATTACAATTAATGGAAAACCAGTTTCAGGAAAGGAGGGAAGGAAAAGAAGGAAAAGAGACAGGGGAACATGTCAAAAGGAATTGAGTACATTTTCCTCAGCAACGTCCCAGAACCATAGTAGGTTCTGCTTCTCCCCAGAAAGAAGAGTGAAACGCAGATTATTACACAATTCAAAACTTAAGAAGTTGCATCAAGTCAGTTCTGTTGTAATTTTTTTTTTCTTAATCTCAAAGGGCAAGAGATCACGTACTGATCCTGGAGAGCTGGTAACTATCTCAGAGGTGTGTTCTTCTATAGTTAGAGTTTAGTATTCCAATAAAACTGCAAGGCAGTTTCTGCTACTTAAGAAAGCTAACTGCAAGAGTAGAACATTTAGATGTAGATTTACCTAGTGATGCATATGACCCTGGGGGCAAGGCTGCAGCAGAACTGAAGGGGGTGGATGCTCCAGAAGACGTCACTTTTGACTTGGCACTAGCTGCTGCATTCACATCGACGTCACTGCGGGATCGCTGCAGAGATCCTGGTGTTGACACAGATTTTGTACTTACTGTAGATGCTGCAGATGGGAGTGGGAGATCCAGAATAAAGAAGATTAATTTTTTGAGCTGTGTGCTTCAAAGAGCCTGACAAGCAGTTTAAAGTACTATTTTTAACACTCCCTGCTGGCACTGAAATACCTCAACTAAGAATGCTTTATCAGGGCAATGTGGGCTTCCCCACACTGCCTGCAAAGATATTTCACCAATGCTGCCCTGATGCTACCTCTAAGAACTTTATCAGATACAAGCCTAAATGATAAGATCAAAAAGGCTGTCAGGCCAGTAAAAAGAAATTTCTAACAGAATCTAGATGGGAAAGTTCAACCACAGTACCCATCACTGGCTTGTGAGAGTTGCTGGCCAAAACAGACCTGCAGGTCCTTCGGTCCAGATTTTAATAACTTCCTTCCCAACACCTCATCTTCTCATGAGGATCGTTGTTCCCATCACTTGTTGATGCTCACTCTCTTAAGCATGAAGCTTGACTACTCAGCTGCAAGCAAACATGCATTTGTGTGCACAGTCAAGTAGGTTACATAACAGTATCTCCCTTGAACCAAAGGTCTCAGCAGAGTGTCGTTTACAGACAAACCAACCAGAACCCAACCTGGTCAAAACAAAGTTTTGTCTATTATATTCTGTATTAAAATGTATTCTTTAGATTACTGGATGCAATTACTTAGGACAGAAAAGCTGTACCTAAATATTCCATCTGACAAAAAAGCAGATTAGCAATGAGATGGAATTTAACACTGCAGGACTTGTGTGCAGATACCTCCAGTAAATGGTGAAACCACAGAGAATAAATAACAAAAAATTGTAAAACTGAAGGCACTATTAGACTATGTAAGCTGCATGCCTTAGCACCAGCAGCAGTTTATTAAAGCTATTACACAGCTAAACATACCTTGGCTACAATTTTCAATTTTTCAGGTGCAAACAGTTGCTGATTTACTAACTTCTTTTAAAAGCATTATTTAGTAGCAGCTGATGCACAGAATATAGTGTAAAACCCAAAAGTAATTAAATTTTTTACATACTAAGCTGCCATTTTAGGGAGCAGTAAACAGTAATCAAAGTTGTTCTTTGCATATCACAATGTCACACTTCCTCAGCAACACCAGAGCACATATTTCAGCTCCTGTTCTCACCTCTAGATGTAGTACTTCCAGTAGGACTTCTTTTGGCAGACAATGGACGGCTGGAAATGAATACAACCATTTATTAAAACAAAGCTAGTATTTCACAGTCATCAAAAGCAGTACTATTCTGTTCCCTCAGTACACAATTGAGTTAATAGGAAATTATTAATATGCAGGGATAGACTAAAAAAGCTTATTGTTTAAGAATAAATACAGCACCAACATGAAATTATTTACAAAAGCATTAAGAAATAAATTAGTATTCACATTTGTGCAAAAAGAGATTTTAAGAACATTCTTTGTAGATTTAAAAAGCTACATCAATAAGTTATGGGTATTTTTCATATATGTCTTACACATAAATCACAGACATTTGGAGCCTAAGTTGATTTTATATCTGAGAGTAGCTAAAATACATACATTCAACAGAAGAGTTACATACTGACTTTGCAGTTACAACTCAAGTTCAGTTTAGTAATTTTTTTTCTCTGGTATGGAAACAGGCAGACTTGCACCCCTAGAATGAATGCTAAATGCAGAACTTCAATCTAAGCACTGTTTTTAGCATACCTGGAGGGAATAGCTAACAGAACCTGCTGAGTACAAACAGCTTCCTAGAAAATTATTTATGGACTCAAGATAATGATTATATTTTTAAAGCCAGTAAACAGTTTTGGTGGCATTTTATTTTCATACAGTGCTAGCTTAAAAAAAAAAAACCAAAACAACATATTTTGGAGTAACCAAGTGCAGAGTCCAAATAATGACCAGATGAGACAAAGCAGTGTGCTGGCTCCCTCCAATTCAATAGGGCTGCCTGTCAGCAGTTGTTTAAATGGAGAGGTACTGACACAGAAAGCCTTACTTGAGACTCTCCTGGGAGCTGGAGGAGGAGCGATCCGACTGTGGCAAGGATACGATGCTGTCGGAGTTCTTCAAATGTGACTGCAGGGCCTTCTGGTAGGAGGACTCCAAGGTGTGGTACAAATGCTCTGCCTCTCGGCTGAAGTGACTGTGGAAACCCCAGTAACACCTGCAAACAAGGCACAGCACTGTAAACGTGCCCTTGTCGTGTTTTAGGGGGCTGTGGAGCAAAGGCACAGCCAGAGCCCTTCTCACTGTTGCCATCAGTGGGCCATTAGCCCAGTCATTCCTACCTCCTACTGCCCTGACACTTTTCAGACAAACCACTTTTCTCAACCCATTGTATTGCTCAAGCAGCCACACAAAAGACAAACCCAATGAAAGAACCATTTGGTGCATTTGTTGTAAAAACACAAGTAAGCAACAAAGCTTCATTAGGGAAGAAACTCTCATCCCTCCAGCTGTCTACTGGACATGGGATACTGCAGACCCACCAGACTGACACTAGTTTGGGACTGGGTGTGCAATAGCTACTGCAAACACATGCCAAAGGCAGAATACACATGCATGGGCCTGATTCAGGGAAGCACCAGCTGGTGTTTTCTTCCTTAAGTTTAACAAACAGTTCTCCAAGAATGCTGCAGAAACAAGCCTCTGTACTAAGTTGAGGCTGTTTTTTGGAAGAGTGTCTTTTTGGAAACAAATAACAAGGAAAAGGAAAGAAATGCTCCCATCAATTTCAAGTCAGTGCCACGATGAAAATAAAAGAGCATTTTAAGATGAAGGAAGAATTCTTCTATGGTCCAAACCTCCTGGCTGATGGCTAAACACCATTTGCTCTCGGCACAAAGGAGATGAAGACTCTTGGTACTTTTCAGGGGGCAACTAATGGGCAGATTAAGAGTAAGATAATTAGCTCAAATGAATCAAGAATTGTTTGTGTGTGACAGCCAGTCCTCAGAGAAGCCACATACATTCTCACATCACTAGAAGAAAACAAATTTCTGTCTCACAATCAGCCATGCTGCTATTTAATAAACATGGGAAGAGAGAATTAAGCATGCTCTCTGAAGTGCCATGCCATTCTCCTTGCTGTCTATTCAGCTTAACTAGTCACCTGCTGTGAAGTCTCAGTGACTACTGTAATTTTCAGTGATGGACATGCTGCCTTTCAAAAGGATTTAAGCAGTCCTACTGTGAAACACCACTGCTTATAACACAGCATTTAGATTAATAAAATTTATTGTTCATTGTTTTCATGTTTTACAGAAACCTCTTTCTGCAGAAAAATGCTCCTATAATGTTCTGCTCAGAAGAGCATGATCCTGGTATATCAGCATACTACTGTAAGCATGATCACATTAATGAAAATGCATAAGATCTTCAACAGAAGAAAATTAACTGCAAATATTAAAATCTCTTAGAGATAAACATGAAGATATTTTTTCAGTGTCATAACATACTATCTCAATTTAGGATACCACTTAGCAGAGTACTAGCACAGGGACTTTTATCTCAAGAGTAGTAAATAACAATAGAATAGGCTATTTCAGTTGGATAGGACCTACAAGAAACATCCAAGTCCAGCTGCCTGATCCATTCAGAGCAAGAGTTAAAGCCTGTTATCTGGGACATTGTCTAAGTGCCCCTTCGACACTGACAGGCTCAGGGCAGTGGTCACCCCTCTAGGAAGGCTGTTTCAATGTTTGACAACCCTCGTGGTAGAAAAATGCTTCCTCATGTCCAGTCACAACCTCCCCAGCACAGTCTCCCTGGATCCCTGGGAGAAGGGATCAGCACCTCCCTCTCTGCTTCCCCTCCTCAGGAAACTGTACAGAATGGTCACCACTCAGCCCCTCTTTTTTCCCTTAACTCTGAAGCCAGGAGAATGTAACTTGCCTGGACTTGTGTCTCAACCATGCAACACCACTGACCCACAAAACAACAGGGGCAAAGAAGGAGAGGCAGAAGAGACACCAACAACAACTTCCACTTACTTTCTTGCCTCTATCCTGGCTTCAGAGTCTGCATCATGAATTCCCTTCTTTATTGTTTCAGCTAACACTGATATGTGTCTGAAATAAGAAAGAAAACATTAGCCAGCAGTTCAGAAAGACATGCCACACTTCTAAACAAATGACTAATTTGATTTTGTCTTGGTCTCCAAGAACTGTTCATCACATTCTTCCATTTCCATGTAAGATCCTTTGTGACCTTTATTTATTTACCCTTACAACTTGGTTTTATTTCACCCACACTGCTGTCTAGGAAACAGCAAGCAGCATTCTTCATAGGTCTTTAGTTAGCTATCCAAACTGCCTGAGTCCAAAAACACTCTCCTAAGCCTTAAATAGTCTTGTGCAGTCTAGGGCTAAGGAAATTGTGTCCCAGTCTCTTCTCCCACAGTTAACTGGTCATTAGTTTGAAGTAATGTAGAAGCCTCAGAAGCTCCCTGGTAAGACATACAGCAGCCTTCACCTCAATTTCAAAAGGTGCAAAAGGGGAAAAAAATGGCTGAATAAAAATTACTGAGTTCAGGCATTTGCTCAACCAGGTTTTCCCAGGCTGGCATAGGAGACAGACTCACCAAACTCTGACAGAACTACAGGGACAAATGATGCATGTGCATACATGCTTCTTTAGGTGGCAAAAGTATCTCCACTAGAGCTACCTAATATAAACTTCTAAATTATCCTTTCTCCAGAACTGACCTCCCCAGATACAAGTAGGAGAAAAGTATCACACTTGTATTCAGAACTTACCTTTCTAAGGAGTGTGTTTGCCACTCCTGCAACAGCAAATCTAAAAATTCAAAGCAGCGCCTGAGAGAAGAGAGCGAAGAAATGAGTTTAGGTTAGCAGGGCCACACGGCTTTGCCATGCCTGACTCTGAACAACAGCTATCTTCTGTTAGGAAGCTTTTTGGGACATCAAAATTCAGTACTGACTCCAATAAAAACGTTGATAAACAGTCTGAATTATTAACTGGAGGCAGCTCCCTACAGAGAAGCCCGAAGAGAGGGACTGACATAAAACAATTCCAGAAGCCTCCTTTTTCATCAAACAGGAGACAAGCCAAGGAGATTCCCACTGACACTCTGTACCTGTTAGTCCAGGCTTCACACAGAAACCTCACAATCAGCTTCATGTGGGGACAGACGTTTCTGACTTCACCCTCTTTCCTTTTTCAAGAATCTTAAGGCACAAGTGTGTTGAAATGTGTTCAAGGTTTGTCACCAAATGCAGCAACCACAAAGCCCTTCCTTTTCTCTAACTAGAAGAGAACATGGATGAGGCCAGAGTGTCGCAGTGAGGCAGTGGACTGAAGCACTTAGATTTTAAGTGCAGAGAGGACAGTAGCACATCCAGTCCAACTTCAGATGATGCTTTCACATAGGACTGATGTACTGGCCCAAAGAAAACAAGTCACTGTAACAGCTAGGAGTGGGAAATAGCAATGTGTCCGTAAAAAAAGTCAAAACA
Source organism: Climacteris rufus (assembly GCA_013398175.1). NCBI lineage: Eukaryota > Metazoa > Chordata > Aves > Passeriformes > Climacteridae > Climacteris > Climacteris rufus. The sequence continues at coordinate 1,081,939 of VZRZ01003586.1, forward strand.
ATATGATGTTATAACAACATGGAAGCACAAAAATTAGTTTAAAAACAATTTCTCTTTGTGGAAAAATGCCTTTTCCTCTCTGCAGTGCTGCAGTTAATATAGGCTAGCTGACTTTGAACCCAAATAATGGAGGAGAATGAGATTCATGTTATAATAAGTGTGTGTTTTGACCCTTTTCACAAATAACAACAAATACATTCATACTATCAAAAAGTACATACAAACCTATTTACTGGTAAAAAACAGTAAATGCAAACTAAATCCTCACCTTCTAACTGCAACAGACTTGGAGGTACAGTTGCTGGTTATGATGGGTATTAACCGAGGGATGTGCGTGTGCTAGAACAAACAATAAAAACAGGCAGAAATCTTTACACAATGCCAAAGAATGAAAGACCATCTCCTTCAGCCACCTGAGCTCAGTACTCAGATACTTATTGTTGTTCAATTCTTATAAAACAGAACTGCTAAATAAAGGAACAATAACAGATACAGACAGATCTTTAAGATTAAAATATTTTATCAGCTAAAATATTTTTAACAGATACTTGAATTTCTTCAATAATGACTCTTTTGTGAGTCAAGGAGCTGAAGTCACTGCAGGAGGACCTAAACTGCCAGTGGTGACAACTTGAAAGACATCAGGCTATCTACAGCTTACCCATTGAATCACTAGGCAGAAGTCACCACTGTGAAATAGTTTTGGGAAACATGGACTGTCTGTGAGGTATTTCAGAGCATAATTAAGAGGATGAGTCTGTGCTGCAAGGTCAGTTTAAAACCCTTTCAAAGAAAAAAGTTTGCTCAGCTCTTAGAGAGATGGAAATATCTTGCTCTGCAAAAAGAAACATTTCTCCTAGTATTCTGGCAGAGCTTAACGAACATCCTCTACACAGGGCTGCATGACATCCAGAGACAGCCAAGCCCAGCACTATCAGAAAAGTAGATTAGGCACTTAATCTAATTTTCATTGCAGCAACATTCATATTTCATCAAAACACTGCAGTATTTGGAAATTATAACACCGTTCTCTTTGGATGTATACTTACTCGAATGATTAATCTAACTGCTACAACACCAGAAGTGGCCATGACTTTGGCACTATTTGGAATTAGATTAAAAATGGTTGGCATGATGGCTTCTGCCCCATGGTCAAACTTGTTTCCCAGAACTGATGACAAATGTCTGAAAAACAGAATGAAGTCATGCTGCTAAGTGAGCTGAAGATTAAGCGAGTCAGACTTCTACAGAATATCTGACATAAGCACATCTGACACCTCAATCTTTGCAACTGTCACCTCCTCTCCAACTTCAAAGGACAGATAACAACATGTTTCAAAAAAACAGTTCCTTTCCCTTCATTTCAAACTTGTGTTCTACATTTATTGAACCCTGAGAAACAGAAAGGTCAGCATAAAGTTACTAGCATAGCTAAAAATTTATTATCAAACAAATGGTGTTGAGTTGACAGAATTTTTTTTCTGTTAGTTTTTATTACAGCTTCTCTGAAACTCCCTATTTTGCCTTAGTATACACAACTTTTAAAAAAATGTTAGAAACACTGCAACACCCTTTTTCTTGAAGTCTTTCACAAAGGATAGACCATCAGAAATAAAAATCTGAACCAGAACAAAACATAAAACATTTTCAGCTTTATTGTTCAATCCTTCCCTACCCATGCATGAAGGCATGGCTTGCTTGTTCATTCTGCCTATCTCACATCAGCATTGTTTAATACTCAGGAACACGGTTTGGCACAATTACAATTAGTGGCCTACACAGATGGGGATTGCAACATCTGTAGAAAAATCGTGTTTTACCTTTAACTATACATATAACTAGCAGCACAAATTGCGTCTTAATTGTGTTTTAACCAGTGCCTGTTCCTTTTTTTTTTCATAACATTTCAAGCACACATAGAAAGTAAACTCACCCCAACGTGATACAAGCCTCTCGGACTACTTGAGACCGCAGGTCTTTAGCAGATAATTTAAATGCTCCATCCAAAAGTCTTAAATGTTGGAAGAAGTTATCATATTCTGCAGCTCCAGCCAAAAGTAAGGAGCGGATCTTTTTCAGCTGTTGGAGCATAAAGGAGATCAGTGATTGTTCACAAGCAGTGAATGTAAGGACAGCCTCGTTCAGGACCAACACCTGGTTCCAGCAGCCTTGTGCAATTATTCCTCAACAGGCACTGAGGAACTCGATTCTTGATGTCAAGCAATTTTATTATTTCATATCTTATATTCAGCTCACAGGTTAACATGCTAAGTACAGTAAGATGAACACCCTTGCTAACTTACAGAAACACACAAGTGTTGCATACAGCTACTCAAACTGTATTAAAACCCAAACAATAGTTTTTATGCCAAAAGAGATCTTAAACATTGCCCTCTGTTCCCCTATTTAAAACAGCTTCTAAAGTTTAGGTTGTCTTACAGCTGCCTCTTGTATTGAAAAGATATCTAGACTTCAAGGGCATGGTTCACATTCAGGCCTAAGTAATACTGACTTATATCTAGAATGTGTCCAGTGACTTCATTAAAACAGTTATCTGGCTCTAACAGCAGTGGAACCCTGACCCTGTCAAAATGGGAAATTTCCTATTAATATGACAGGGATCACCATCTCATTCTACAGACAATCCTCTGGACACCCTCACAGGCCCTCCTGTACACTAATGCATCTGCACATGGCCTTGATTTAAGCTCGCTGTTACTCAGTACAGAAATAAAATTAAACAGAAGTAAGCTGAATCAGCCCAGTCTGCCACTCAGCTCTGTAATACAGGATCTGACAGACACGGCAAAGCCTCTACACCAGTGATGAAAGTGTACTGTGCAGACAAGACCATGCATCTATTTATATCATGAAAACACAGCTCACCTAAGTAAATAAAACCCAGTCTTGACATGCATATAACATCCAATTTTCCACTCCCACACTTCCCACAGACATAGCTATTTATTTAAAACCTAGGCGTGTAAATTCTTCCTGTATTATTTAACACCTCCTTTTGCAGAAGTATAAATAAGTTCTCTGTAAGCAAAGTAATTTTCTGCCTTATCAGGTAAGTTTTAAGATATTCTGAATGCAACTTCTGATATGTTGATTTTAGCACCTGCTAGAAAATTTCTAGCTTTACATCTGGATTTGCTGCATGGCTTCCAGTTCAACCTGATGCTGTCTAAACAGATTCTTGTATATCAAACAGCAGTTTCCCTCACGAATGTGGTTGAAATTCAATCATTTATATTCAGTCTCATAAAGAAACATTTCCCCCAAGTTTGGGGGAACATAACAGGTGCTCACCACTAAAACAACATTCCAGCCTTACTCTGAGGTCCTCCCAGTACCCTCAATGGGATTAAGCTCAGTGTTGAAAAAGCTGATATCAATAGAGATCATATCTAAGTTCACTACTTACCGCAGAAACTCTCTGTTCCCAGTCATGTTTGTCATCAGACAGGATCTCTCTGATCTTGTTTATGGATTCCTCAAGATCCCGGCTGGAATAAATCTACAAATTGAAACACAGAGTAGCACCATAATGCAGGATTTATTTCAGAAAATCCAATCACTTTCCAACTACTTTCTTATGTCCTTTGCTCCTCAATGTTTAAACATCATGTGCCAGCCTTGGACACCACTGGCTTTGCATAATGCACAGAATTTACAACTACTGCCTGCAACCAAAAATTACAAAATGATCACAAGATGATTAAAGATAATCCTCATTCATTATTTTACTATAGTTCTACACTTTTAAGCAGCATTCCTGAAGGTACTAGTAGCTATATTAGTCAAACCTACAGAAGATCATGAGTGGACATATGTGCTGATCAGCTGTCCCAAAATAAAACTCCAGTGAAGGAGAGGGGATATGTGATGCATCTCAGCTATCCAGTTAAATCAGCAAACATGCACTGTCCAATTGTCACACAACAGCAGCAATCCCTGAGACAAAAGTCACCTTTACTGCTTTCAGTTCCCAGAGGGTTTCACACAAACTACTGGCACACACCACCATTTAAAACTTGACTCCATTGGACTTCTACCCTGCTTTCCCCTTAAAGAAGATTTGTCAACATCACAGTGAAGCACAATTTGCCAGTGATTACCATGAGATCCTATATCCACCTTCTGTTTTTTTAGTACAGTGTGGTTTAACATGTAATTCTACTTACCTGAACCGTTGGGACATCTTCAAATGCCTTAATGAAGTCTTCTTCATCCACAGCACCTGCTCCCTCTTTGGCTGCTGACACACAAATGAAAAAGCCTTTTCAATCTTGTTATCAACAAGAGAATCAATTAAGAAACCACCAGCTATCAAGGCACTTAATCAGGAGAAAGTTCACTGCCCATGCAGCCTCAGAGTGCTGCAAATGTAATGAAAGCAGAGGCAGGGAAATTCAATGCCAGGCACTGGCTAGACATTCATGGCATCCTTTAACTCCTAGGCACAGAGGGCACATTAGGGAAGTCATTACAGTAGTCACTCAACAGTTAGGGGACACAGTCTGAAAGATGAAAGGGAATACTTACTTTAATTACATGGGAGATTTTATTTTAAAGGATTTAATCCCATCTATAATAGATGAAGGTGGAGATCTGACAGGTGCACAAACAGACGAATGATAAGGAAGATAAATAGTCTCTGGAATACTAATCAGATTAGAGACTGTCTGATATAGAGAACTTTCTCCATTTCTCTAGGACACATACAGAATTAGAGTCACATGCAGAATTATTGCTCACATTCAGAATGACCGCTCAGTTTTCTTTCTGCACCTTCACTACCAGCAATGTCCAAAGGTCTTAGAAGGAAGCCAATGTGTCAGTTTAGACCACAAGGGCTGAAGTTTAGCATGTAGCTGTAAGCAGCCTCAGCTCACCTAGAGCTGCAACTACACAGGCAAATATCTACACACTGCAGCACCAACATGATTTACTCATGGCACAACCACACAGGTCCAACCTCTCACAAATGCAAAATAAATTATAGGGATGTGGGGATTACTTGGAGATTCATCCTACCAGACTTTGAAAGTAGCATGCAGAGAACAAAGACAATGACTGCATAAGGAAAAATTTGTTACTGGATCCTCGGAGCTTGTCTGGAAGTGCTTGCAACAAGCTCAGTATGGACACTACAAATATTTCACAGACATGACAATTCATGCAGGCTGTTGGCTTACTTGAAGACTTGGAGCCCAGAGCTGCAGAGCCAAGTCTGCGGGTGGTGCCCATCCCAACTCTGCGCGAGTTTGCAGGGGCCTTTGAAGACGTAGAGGAGCTGGCTGAGGAAGGTCTGTTCCCATCCACAGAGTCTTCATCGTCAAAAATTTTATCTGCCAAATAAACCACACTCAGCTCTAAGTCTAGTGAAGCAAAGGGATGTCCCAAGGAACATGCCAGTGTTACAGCAAACATGCTGCATTTCCAGCCTGCTCTGCCAGCCCTCATCTCAGCAGTGTCCTCGTGCTGGAAATGCAATTAGTCCTGAAAGACCGCCAGGCCACTGAACCCAATCCTTTGTTATTGCCACTATGTTACAAACCTTTTCAAGAAATGCATTCAGATAAAAAGAACAAACTTCAAATCTATAGCAGAAAGATGCAAACAACAGATACCTCTTGGGGTGTCAGCAGTCTGCATCTCTCACGTTTATGCCTACAAGAGTTATTTTGCCATGGACTCTAGTGAAACTCAAGACCACAAGCAAATCTAAGATCCAGGTGTAGAGGGGACCAGAGAGCAGAGGCTGCCCTGTCACACCTGCCAACTGCCTGCAGCAGGCCAAGGATAAACAGGGTAACTCAGGAAAGTTCACATGGCAACACTCATGCTGTTGATAAACCACAGACCATTAATCACAGACCCATCTGGAGCTACAAATCCCCTTTAACTCTTCAAATTATCACCAGAGATTCTTCAGAAGGAAACACAAACATTTCCTCAAATTCACAAAAACAGAAATATAAGGTGTATTAAAATTTCTGTGTACATCCAACTTCAGCCTCTACCACCAAATGTGAGCATAAATTAACTTAAAATGAATTACAGCCACTTTGATTCTCAGTCAAGGTCACTTCAATTCCAAAGGAGTGCTTATATTGCAGTTTTACAGAGATTAGCTAATTCACTTGAAAAACCAGCCTTAGGTTGAAAGGTGACCAAGCATTTGGGCAGCTGATATAAATGGAACACATAATTATTGAGGCTAGAAAGCCAGCTCAGTCCCCATCACTTAGCTTCTCCACACAAACACTCCACTCAAGATTTGAAACCTGCTTCATGTCCATCCCTCTCCAACAGCTCAAGGTACACACCCGCTCTCCTCTGCCTTAGGAACCTTTCCTTCACTTGGTGAAAAGTCAAGTAGGTGCTTTAATCCATCCCTGCTCAGGAAAGCACCTGAGAACATCTAGTAACAAATACAGGCTCCTAGTTAGACACTAATGAGTGAAATTCAATACAGGCTGAGCTTTCTGAAAGCAACACAGTGACTTGATAACAATATAGGCATATTCTAGGGGAGGCAAAAGAATGAAAGAAAAACCTGTATTGTTCTCAGCTCAGCCACCTTCAGTTTTCTCTGCCCTGAGTGGCATTGGCTTATTAGCAGCTGGACACAGGAGAATTATCACAGATCATCTAAAAACCTGAACACCCCATTTCTGACATGCAGCTGTGTACAATGCCATACTGCAATCACAGCACAACACTGACACAGCAAGTACAAAGCATCCAAAAAGTTAAGAAAGGTGGCCAAGGACATCCCCCCCCACTTAATTTTGATGTTCAAGATGTCTTGGAATATGGGAAAGGGCTAGGAAAAAAAAGCAACTCAAAAGGAAAGGGGTAAAATAATACTGGTAATTGTACTGCTGTTCAGGCAACAGTGAACAAGGCAAAAATGAACACAAGAAAAAACTTAGATAAATTTCAGGTCACACGGCTAAGGAAAAGAATAAAAGCCACAATTAGGACGTGGGCTGTCTCTTTAACACGATGCCTGAAGGCAGCCATGGAGACCATGCTACCTCCCTACTGACACCAGTCATGTTCTGACATATGTAATTCAAAAATAATTTGAAAAGAGCTCAGGGAACAATCATGAGAGTGATTAAAGGATTAGAAAATATGTTTTTAATTCAATTAAATGAAAATGCACTGCAAGAGATTGTTTAGTCTAGCCAGATTCTTAATAAGTTGCTTGATTATATTCTGTGTTAACACAGCTACTGAAGATTTATTAACACAGTTTTCCAATGTGATTTATTAATATTGTTTCTCACCTAATAGAAAAATATACAACAAGGCCACTGGCTGGAGGTTAAAAACAAATTAAATTCTGAATTGCCTTTTTTTCTTCTGTTCCCCTCTGATCCCCCCCTCCATTTTTTGCAATAATCACAGGGCTGACCCTCTGTGAGGTTAGGATGTGTATCACCCAGTGAATTATACCACAGGCAGTTCTTAAACAGCAAAATTGAATTCTTTTTTCCCAAAAGATACAGTCTAGTTCAAACAGGAATGATATCAAAAACACTATTTGGTGAGAGTTGCACCAAGGTCAGGGTAGATCAAAACAGACTTTACAATGTGTAATCTCTGAAGCCTCTAGGAAGAGGTTTAAGTGATTCAGAAAGACTTGCACAGCCATTCAATCCAAAAACTTCTAAGCAAAACTTGTCCCAATTGCACTTATTTCAAAAGCTCCTATACAAATATTAAGCAAATTATTATTAGCCATATGTGTATTAAAAGTCAGGAGAAAGTCAGTCATTTTCAAAACAAAAGATACTTTACTAGTTCATAACCATTTTCATCGGGTAATAAAATTCTCCATCAGCTGCATTTCAGGCTATCTAGATGCATCCTTAGTTAACTCACTTCCTCTTCTATCTGCATTTTTAAAGCCTCACCCCCCTCTGAAAGGAGAAGAGGGTGTGGTTTGATATTTCATCTAATAAATAAAAAATAAAAAAATCCAGATATTAAAAGCATCACACTGCTGTAGCATGTTAACAATTAAACAGACTATCATTTTTTTCTAAAACAGGCTTTTCTGAGCATTAGCAAAAATATAACACTCCTAGAATCCAACCAGCCCACACACAGTTCTGGGAATGACTGGATTACAATCACATCTTCCTGTTCATTAAGTATCCAAACTAAGCACTACATATTTATCAAACCAGAATATCCCTTCCATAACCCAACAGCATTTTCTCATCCGAGCAGTGCAGAATGACAGCACCGCGTTCAGAACTGCACATCAAGTCTGCCAGCAGCACGTGTGCAGAACAGAAAGAGAAACAAAGAACAGAAAGGAACCTGAACATGGGAGTACAGAAAAGAACAGAAAAACAAGCTACCATACATTATTGTTAAAAAGCCTTTTTTTTGGTCACCCATTGATTCCTGCCTATAATAACCACTTAAACTGGGATCATATTTTTCAGCGTATCTGCAAACGGTAAATTCAGCATGGGTGTAGCTCTCAGGACACCAGCTGAGGTGCACTGAAGCGGAATCGGTGCCCCATTCTAACATTAAATAACCACTGATGTTCTCCCATCCCAAGACACCCCCCGTGCTCATTTTTAAGGACCTTACAGTACTCTCTGCCAGAGACATGCCCTTATAAAAGAGGCCTTTGTCTGCTCGCCACTCTGCTGTCTCAGAGAAAGAGAGAAGGCAATCTGCTTTGCGTTTTTCAATTCCTTTACATTATTTAAGAAGAAGAAAAAATTGCTTACAAGTACATATCCTTCTGCAAATAAGCTTCCTCAACATTCCTTCATATTTTCCATAGCGTGCCCAGATGTAAGAGTGCTTCACGGAGCGCCGCGGCTTTCAGTCCAGAACATAATCAATCATTGCCCCTCGGACTCATTAAGCATGCTGTCTTCACACGTGCATTTAAACAGCCATGGCCTCTGTCCTCTCTCTATGACTGCAGAGCTGCACGACTCTCACCAACACCCATTTCAGCCCAGGAAACTTCGCTTCACTTCTAGGAAGGAAATTCCCTACGAGCGAGGGGAACCCGGGACAAATAATCCGGGATGAAGAGGAGCCGAGTGTGCCTGGCTCGGCTGGCTTGCACTAGGAAGCAGCCTGACTTTATCCCCTGGGAAGCGCTAACAGGAGCATCTCAACAGCTGTCATCATTTGTCCATGACGAATAAATTTAGTCATTATTCATCTTAAAACGTAACCCCTTCAGGTCTGGGCAAGGTGTAAAATGGGGAGAAGAGGCTGCAGTAGCGATTCAGGAACCATGGCAAGCAAGGGCCAGCACTTCCCTTGTCTGCACCACCAGCCTGGGACCTTTTAAAGTGAAGAAGAGTCTCAAATGTCCTTTCCAATGAAAAGAGATGCTTTCTGGCCTTTAGAAACTTTAAGATGCCAGATTAAAATTTTTTAGTTATTTGTCTGTAAACTTTAGAGAAGACAGCAACTCTGTAGTGCTGACAGCCTGGGAAAGCAGCTTTCCATCATATCTGTTCCTAACAAAGATGCCCTGCTATGGTCTTCAGATTTGGCTCTGTAAAGGACTAAACTTGTCCTGGGCCCATTGTGCCCATTCATCATCTGTTCCATCTCCAAGCATCAGTGGAACTGAAACAGACAAGATGGATTCAGCTTGCAAATATCACTGGTACCCCTCTGAGAAGAATCTCCCTTTTGGGTGCAAATGTAGGCAGCTGGCACAGAGAGATCTGCCTTCCCCGGCTTCCCATGGCATCCTCCACCAGAAATGGACAGGCAACTGCTAAAGCTGACATATTATTTCAGCACATCCAAATTTCATGCTCAATCCCTACTAGGTGGGCAAAGCACAGCTCCTTGAAGAGATCTCTTTACAAGCCAAGGACACACACTGGAAAAACTATCGATGCCAGAGAAAACAAGGTATGTTCCTCTTTACTCCTTTCTGCCAGGCACAACTTTATGTGCATTGGTCCACATTTTTGAGACAGACACCCCTTAAATGTCTCAGCTCATACCCTCCCCCCAGAGCAATGGATGCCAGGATGTCTGGCATCCACATCTCCAGCTGTGACTCCTCTCCTCACTCTCTATGGGTGTCCTGCCAGCCTCCAAGGGAGACAGTTTTAGCCAAGGTTAGATGCCTCTTCCCATTAGTATACAAAAAATCCATGCATGGCTTAGCTGCAAGCCTGTCCAACCCCAACATAGGCATTGTAGCGTTTTCTCCAGGAAAACATGTTTATGAACCCACTAAAGATAAAGGAACATGTATATGCTCCTCAGTAGGATTAAAAACAAAGGAGTTGCAGCTACAAACAGAAGTACACAGGCACAGCACTTCATTTGTTTCCTGCTTGGCTCCCCCAGTGTCCCAGCTGCTCTCCCCTGGCCCAGACACAGCTCCTCCTTCCCCACCCTCCACACCAGGCAGGGCTTTGAGCCTTTAAAACGCTGCCTGTGAGGGCTCAGTGATCCCAGCGAGCCCCCCCAGTGCCACCACCACTTCTTCCCTCTCAGGCCCAGTTCTCCCAGGCTGACCCAGCCACCAGCTCCAGTCACAGCCCATCCCTGCGGCTGCCTACTGGCACCACTTGCTGAACCACCTCATCATCCCTCACAATTGCCTTTGAGGTGGATTCCCAAAAGCCCAGCCTCAGTGGGAGCTGTTCCAAGGGTTCACCAGGACTGAGCAATGATCGTGTCCACAAGGACATGCACACCACCAGTGGCTTTCTTCTCTTATTTCATATACATCACCCTATTCAAACTAGAATAAGTGTCCTTATGGGTGGGAGTGTGTCTTCTGAATAAGGTTTCTACAGTGCCAATCTAGATGATGTATTTGTGGCCATAATAAATACAATAAACAACACAATTGCCATCAGCCACAGGTAAGGTGGTGCTTAGAGACCCAAGCTAAGAATATCATGCCCGGTAGGTGCCAAATGCTTTTTGTTTTAATAATACTTACAACACCATGTGCTTTTCTTTAATCCTAAATGCCTCAGTTTTCCTTCCTTAGCCATCAACTTCCAACTCATCATCTTGGCTGCTGCCTCATTCTGTCTAATCACAAGCTAATGAACCTAACAGGTCTTCAACTGCTATCACAAAGGGGAAGATGACTTCTGAAAGAAGTAACACTTGGAATTGTCTTCTGCTCCAAATACATCGTATTTACAAAGGCAGTTGTTCTGATACACATCTGCTTAGTCCCATGCACCCAACTACAGCAATTTCAGAGTACTGATGCCTGCCATTCCTCTGTAAGCAGAAGAACATTTAGGCAAAAGAAATAATAAATAAAATACATTTCTGTTAGTGAGGAGTCCTGTATTTATTAAACCTATACCAGTAAGATAAAATTAATTTTATCAAACTGCTATGAGGAAGTTGTTACACACTTAGACCTGACCACATCCAACACCAGACTAGGCAGACACAATGAGCATATGGAAAGTAAATGCCAGCTTCTATCTGTGAGAATAAACAACAGCCCTGGCAACAATCAAAAGCTGTTCTCAGGGACTGGCCTGAGACTTTTGACCCTAAGTCAAAATTGTCCTGCAGAAGACTGATCTCAAATCATGCAACTCATGACTAATTTAAGTTACTTTTCTGAGGGACATTATAATTTTCAATCCTGGAATCAGATGGCTCCTATTTAAGTGGTAACCACAATGGATGGCTGCAGGGATGCTTGAGAAAAAGAGCCTTAAACAGTTGAATACAAGAGACAAATAAAAAGGATTCAATGAGCTTGTTTACTGAAAACTAAAAATTTTTAAACTGTAATGCTGACAATATTAAGGCCATCATACTAACAAACCACACCACGCCCTCTCTAATGGCATATGAACATTAACACAACTAAGAACACAGCAAACAAAGTTTTTAGAAACCTATGTTCATGAAACTAATACACCTGGAAATGGGAATTTTTAAGTTAGTGAAACTTCATTTAGACAGTTTTGAGCCACATGGAAGCTTCCATTAGCTTTAAGTAGACTTAGAAAAAAGGCGGTGCAGATGTTACATTCCTACAAGCTTTGTAAAATTAAGTATCAATAGGAGACAACATAATAGCTGTGATATTGAGAGTGAAGGAGCAGCAGCTCAAACAGCCAAAATAATTCACAGAAGCATCAAAAGCTGAAATAAATCCATTAAAAGCCAGTATTTACTAGTTTAACCAGTTAATTTACTACAGTTCATAGAGACACCTAAACAAGAATCAAATACCCATGTGCTAGGAGCTGCACAGACACAGCCTTTACTCCAAACTGATTTTAAAAAACAAAATAATTGAGAGACAGACAGAGACATGTACATAAGGCACAATAAAAAGGGAGAAGAGAAAAAGATAAGGATCTGCTTTCCTCAAAGTCATCTTTGGAAATACAATATTCTCACAGTGCCTTTTCCAGCCAGCCACACAGCCTTCCCCCAGACCTCAAGAGCATCAGGAAATCCACAATGCATACCTTGGAAAACCACACCCGCCCCGAAACCCCACACGTTTACATCAAGTTTCAATTTAAGAGCAAAACCAGCTTTTCTCTGCCCTGCACTTACCCCTGTGGTCGCCCAGAGGTTCCTCATGATGCCTTGTGGGGCACCCAACCAAACACAGCCTTCACAAACCCCCCAGCTATTTCAGAGCCTGTGACACACTCCACAATGGGGTGTCATTTCTGTGTTTCACTGCCATGGCTCTCCCTGTGGACTGTGTTTGGGGGTGCTGTCCCAGTTTTATTCTGGACCCTTGAAAACACCCTTTAAATTGTATGGCCATTATTACTCCCTCCTCACAGCACTCTCGTTAGCATAATCTTCAGAGAGAAAAGACACAAAGTGGGTCCCTGAGCCCTAGAGATACCCATCAATGAGAAGGGCTGTTTATGCAGGATGGATCAGGGGGATCTTTTAGAGTTGGAAAATACCTTTTTACAGAACTACAGGAATTAGCCTTGTTGCAGCATTCTGTCGTACCTGCACTGCAGAAAAAGCACACTGTTTTCCATTTTAATATTAATCCTACGTGCTGCACAGTGCCAATGTTAAGGTTTTGCCTCAGCCTTACTGAAGTTTAATTATTTAGGCAAATATGTATACAAAAGAAAACGAATTCTTCTGCCTTTGTTCACAGACAGAAAAATTCCATTCTGCAGAGGCACAGGAACTCCCTCAGGCGCCACGTCCATATGCACACATGGCAGGGATGTGTCAGGTTAAAGAGCAATCAATGAACCTTTCCCCTCCCTGCTCTCACCTCCATCTCTGCATTTGCTGGAAAACTTATGGCAACAGCCTGGACTCCCTGTGTTTGCAGTGAGCAAGTGTCAGGATTCAGGCAGCGGGCAAAGTGGGCACCAGCATCACCCAGCTGCTGGTCATCCACACTACACCCAGCACCCCAGGCAACAGCCTCCTTTTTCAGCTCTGTGGTCAGCTTTGCACAGAATTTACTCCAAAAACTATGTAAATGTCATTAAAAGGCACAGCTATTCAACAGGAGCAAGAAGTATTATTTGTTATTTTAACATGTGAGTACACTGAAACAGAGCTGAGGAACATTCTCTCAAGGGTGTGAAGATTTCAGGGCACTGCCAGAGTCTGGATTAAGCTCCATTTCTGAATATGTTTTTTTGTATAGATCATTTTCTCTCTGTCCTACTAAAGATGCAGGTAGTGCCACAACTGTTTACTTAATTTCCCAATATTGTCTTCAAAACTGCTCTCTGCATATTCAAAAATGGACATTTGCAAATGGCTTGGGAAAAGCAGAAATCACATCACAACATATTAGAAAAAAATATTTTAATTTAGTTGTTCTTGACAGGTTGCTTGAAGCTTAGCCACACCTGAAATTGAGTTCTCTGTACTTCCCAGGGTTGATGCCCAGCACTGCTACAGGAAAACAGAAACCAAAGACTAAACTGAGCTCCCAGGGAGACACCTGCTGGTGACAGCCTGGGGCTTAATTGCCAAAACATGGAAAAACAAGCAGACACCTGGGGAATTGATAGGTGAAATTGTGTCTTACCTATACCCTATGTAAGTTAATTATGAGGCATTTGAAGCCTTTAAATGGACAGATGTTTTTCACCAGCAAAGGGCAGGAGCCCCGTGTGCAGTCAGGGCAGGTGACTCCAGCCCCACAGACCAGGTCCAGATTTCCAGCTATCTGCACCATCTGCTGCCATGACATCACAGGATGAGGCACTTCTCCAACTGGCATTCCCTGCACAGACCCTTCTGCCTCCTTGGGTAATTATGGCCAGTGTAGCTCACCTCGATGCTGGCTGCCCCAACACCCATCATTGTCAACACAAGGAAATTGCAGTTTCTATTGTTATCAATTATCACTTCTTGAAGGGATGCTCATTCTCTACACATGCAGCCCACCGAGGTGTAAAACACTGACAATGAGCATGCAGAGCTGCGTTAGGAAGAAAAGAGCACTTGACATTTTTAGGACAAAGCGTTGCTTCAAAAAACAGCAAAAGCATCTTATTGCCTCCAGTTACCCAGAGCATATCTGGGGATGGCAGAAATGCTGCAGATCCCACTTCCAGCCACCACAGAACATCCTGCAAAGCCTGCTACTGCACACAAGTCCTGTGTAGAAAGCTTTCTAGAAATATCTGCAAGGAGATAAAAATGCCAAGCTGCAGCCTTGTTTCCTTTCAGGTTAGGTCTCAGAGGACAGCTGGGGCGGTGAAGTTATGCCAGTAAGATGTGCTGGAGGGACCTGGGGAAGCAGCAGAACCAGCCCTTTCCTGTACCTTTATTTAGGTCTATTTACAATCAGTAACAGGGACGTGTTGCCCAACACCTCATATTTGTCCCTCCTATGAGATGGGGGGCGGGGGGGCATCCTGAACTTTCCAAGCAGCCACCTCTGAGCCAAGAGACAAAATATGTGCATTTATCCCTGTACAATGAAGGAAGAAACAAGACTGTCAGACTTCATCTCCTGTACAGCCACAGAAAACAGGAGCCAGGGCTTCTGTCCCAAGGCATTCATCTGTCTGATTACTAATGCAAGAACACAGGTACTACATTTGCAAAAATTGTACAGTGTTACACACATCACACATCAGTGACTCCCACCCAGAACGCCTGGCCTGATGCATAATTAATACACTTTAATTACAGGACCATTTAAAATACTGTCAAATGCTCAGTGGCCAATAACGATGAGATAAGAATGTCTAAGACTGCAGGTGGTTGAGACAAAAGAAAAACCACAGAAGAAAATCTAGGGAGCAACAACTCCCCAGCCTACATGCCTCTTGAGAAAGACTATCAACTAGTAAAATAGGCAGGACCAGCATGATGACCAGGAATTTCTATCATAAATAAATGCTTCATTTTTATAAATTTTTTTAAATGCTTCATTTTTTATTACCACAGACTGTGAAGACACATATACAAGTAAAGTGTACCGACAAGTTTTATTTAGTTAAGAATAAGTCAAAGTTGAATTTTATGATCATGGATATGCTCTGTAGTCAGAAATGGTTACCAAACAGTGGTCTGAGATGCCTCTGAGCTCCTGTCAGAATGGCTACCAGGTTAAAGAGTCAGCTTTCCATTGTTCAGAGCATCCACTGCAGGTGTTAGCAAAGGATAAGGACTGGGAACCTAGCTTGATGCTGACACTTCCCTGGAGTATTCAGCAGCACTCTTCTGATGCATTAAAAAGTACAAGTTTCTGCCTACTCCTAACTAATAAAGTAGGACTTAGAAAGATTCCTGTCTCCCCACCACTTCAATTCCACTCCACGAGGGCCAGCAGGGCCTTTGATAAGCTGCATGCACACAGGGTCTTACAAGCCATGCTTCAGCACCAGTACACCAGTGACAACATCTGCAGCCTGTGCCAGCTTCTGTACTGGCTATGTGAGCACATTCAACTACAAGCAGAGTTTAGACCAGCAACCTGTTAGAGCTGGTGAGAAATACCTGTTCCCTACCCCCATCCCACTCATTTTGGTAGATACTGGCCTAGGGAAGCAACGGTTTGCCAACAATCAAGCCCAAGTGGTTTTTATCCCCAGTGTCTCCAAAGAGAATAAACACAGTAAATGAATAGCTAGTGTTTCACTTTTCTCAAGATTATAGAAAAATCTTATGGTATTTATTATACCCACTTAAGATCAATGACTTAAATGTTAGCATTTAAAATATTTTTTAAGAAGCAAAAGCAGATTAGCAGATAATGTAAGACTTTTTTACTTTTAGTGAGAAAATGCTTGTTCAGTGATTTTTAGAATGGATGTTCACTAGCAATAACTTATAATAGTACTCTGCACAGATTTGTGTGTGATCTAGATAGGATTAGTTCCACTTTTTTGAAACAGTGGAAACAAAGGCAAAATATACCCAAGGAAGCTGACTCCAGGTCATGCAGAAAAGTCAGAATTAGAGCACATGCCAGAAGATGAATCAGAGTATAGGATTTGCTTTATTTAATCACCATCACATTAGGCTAAATTCTGCTTCCAGCTCTACACACTTGGGGTGGAGGTGAATACAAGAGCATGCAGAACTTTACCCAATGATTTTTTTTTTAGTTGCTAATATCTCAGATTTTCTTCTATATGGTTGCAAACAAGCATGGAGAGGTTTTAGCATTTTAAGGAGTGGCCTATTTGACAGATACTTCAGTGCAGCATATGGTTTCCACATGGTTGGCTAATGGAACCTAAAAGAATCAGACTGATATTTAATATGACTTCAGACAAGCACGGTCTGAATGCCTGATTTACAAGTGGAAAGCTCCAATTCCTGAGACATATCCATTTCTTGGGCCTTCTTCACCCATTCTTCAAAGCCTCAATTTAAGTAACCCATTGTCTCAAGGAAAAAAAAGTCATGGGAAGAAGGCTCCAAAGCCAAAAATGTGTCACAGCTTATAAAATATTAACAGTCAGCAGGGCTTCAGTTTTCCTGAAGCTTGTTTCCTCCACTCCCCAACACCTTTAAAACAAAAGGTAGATCTAAGCTCCTTCACCCACATCCCTCCCTCATAAACAATCATTATTAGGTACAGCAAATAAAGCAGTCGTATTCAGAGGGAGAAAAGGAAACACAAAAGTAGAGTCAAGACATTGCTGAAACTTTCATTCCTTCTGTCATTCATTACTTCAGTCTATTAAATTTGATATTCATATTTGAGAGGTAACATGAAACCCTGAGCCAGCAAGGGAACTCCTATGTGCTACAAAGAAGAAAGAATCTTTCCCAAAGAGCTTACAACGTAAATAATGCAGTCATAGCATAGATAAAAATAATTACTATTATTCAGACTTCATAAGAAAAATAAGCACAATTATCCTCCTCCTTTTCTTTCAAAAGAAAAACAGCAGTTAAAGAAATGCAAGTAGTTCTGTCCTCATCAGTCTGTTTAACATAATCCTGCTCAACCCGATTTTATTTGGCCTCCATCAGTGCTGCTGTTCACTTTCTCCCCATGGCTCAGCATCTTTTCAACCATCCTCAGGTCCCTGCACCTAGGTAAAACTTAAGCCTGTCATCCAGCCATCCAAAATCATCTGCCATGACTGAAAGTTGGATTCAGTCATTTACTCTGATACCACAGATGGTCATTTGACTTCTTTAGTAAACATCCAGTTTCCTTCCCATTTACTGTGTGCACAGTAGAAAACTTCCACAGCTGTTACATCCATGAAAGAATGATGAAAGAAATCAGTTTCCCCACCTACAGCTACTTACTGCATCAAATAAAAATATGTCAGGATCAAATAAGAAACTCAAACTGAAAAAATGTGTTGTGGCAGAGCAGTAAAATCTTGCTTCATCTGACCTGAACTCCACCAGTTTCTCTGCTGTATCCCCTATACCATTTGACTCTACCTCTGAGACCACCGTACCCACAAGAGTTAAACAAAGGGACTAAGGGTAGACTAGTTTTGACCTTAATCTCTTGGTTTAAATCAAGCTCAGAAGTTGATAAGAGGTGGTGGAAGCTATGAATAAACATTTACAACCAAGCAGATCTCCTCTGGTTCAAGGACAAAGTCTGTCAAGTGAAAAGGAAGGATGAATTTGCCTCAGGACTCAGACACAAGATGAAATTATTGCTGCTTAACAAGTTATAAGACACCAGCTGAGCCAAAGAAGCAGCCCTGGAGATGCTCTTAAGCTACAGCAAGTGCAAGGTAATATAATTTAATTTAGCCCTAAAGAAAGTTAAGCCAAGCAGAATCATTCACATTTACCACAAAGAATACAAACACTAATCACAACCCAGCTAAACATCTTACTCCAGATCTACTCATTAAAGACTTCACAAAACAAATCTGACCTAAATGGAATTGGAGACACTAAAAAACAAAGAGGTGCCCATGCAAAAGATGGGAACACTGACTGCAGAGAAAGCCTGGCATAGCCATTTTCACCACTACTGGGGAAAAAAAAAAAGTCAAAATCACTCCTCTTTCCTTAGCAGTGACACCTTCTCACAGGTGATTCTGCCAGCTTAGAGAAGCTGATGTAGAACAAAATTGAGACAAGGTGGTGAGCACTGCTGGGTTAAGTCCTTCCTCATTCAGAAAAATTAGTGAAATCATTAAGCAAGATAACATCAATAGCAAATGTTGGTAGTTATGAAACTGAACATCCCAGATCTGAACAGCCATAAGGAATCTCCAATCCATGCAGATGCAAAGAAAGTCTCCATGCCAGTCTCACAGGATTGCTGAACCCAACTGATTTCCACCTACATAGATTTCTGGTTTCAGACAGGCACATTTGCTGCCTCCATGCAAGACTTAAAGTAGTCAACAAGTCAAAACAAAAGAAAACAACACTTCATTAATACAAGGAGCCATTTTCTATGCACTTGATCTCTCTCTTCTCCCCAAGGCAAGTCTGGCTGGCACAGCTATTTTGTACATCTGTGACCCTGAAAGATCACTGCTATAATAATTCAAAGGGACAAATTAGATAGCAGCTTCTTCCCCCTTGAACTGATTTGTCTACCCTGTAGAGAGCTCATTCCCTTCATTTGTGACATTTACACTTTATTCCCGAATTGCAAGCTGTGAAGTGTAACCCTTGTAAAGGCTCAGCTCCCAGAAGCAAGCTGTCCCCTTTTCAGCAAGCTGCCTCTGACATAAACATAGGAGTCACAAGGAGAACCACAGATTCCATTATACCACTGTGTTTCTGCTTTGTTAAATTGTAGAGAAAAGCATAAATATACATGTTAAGATGAAAAATTCCTACTCTTATTTTGGTTCTAGGACATACAATTCACTCTAAACCTTAAACTCCTTAACCTTAAAACTTAGGAGGATTTTTACTACTTGCCTGAAATGCAGAATACACAACAGAGACAAAATCTAGGCAACTGTAGCTTAGTATGATACTTCATGTACACTGCCTGAGTTAAAGATCTGGGAGATGGAAATAGGCTCTGGAAAGTACCAAGGAGAGGTAGAGATTAAGTTTCTACAAGACACAGGGAAGGTGGGATAGGGAGTTGTTGCCCATTTTTCACTGTAAAATAGCTAGTTTTCTCTGTTAGACAGTCTCAAGGACGATTTCTGTAAACACAGCTATGTTGTTGTAAAAATTATCTTTTTACATTCCTTTCCCATGGACACAGATCCCTTTGACGGACACTTCTTGTAACCAATATAGTTAGAGACGGAAGTGTTAACTTTCTCCAATGATCTGTGATTTCTAAAAGTGTATATAAGAATTAAACGAAAGGGGTTTCCCCCCTTTCCGCCCTTGCTCTGAACACAGCCCGAAGTCCGGCTCTCATTATTTCTGCGTCTTCGACTGATTACCGGGATAAGCCGTAATAACAGGCATCGCGGTAATAGGGAGTAGAGAAGGGAAGATGGAAATCATTGCAAAACACACGTAACAGGAGTTCACACAGTGTGCTTTGGGAGCCATCCCAGGAACTGGTGCATATGCATCTCCTTACTTGTCAGATCAACTCATATCATGCTCAAAAACCAAGAGTCAGGCATCCCTTTCAGCCCAACAATTCCATTAAATACTTCCTAGTGACTGAAATAATGATTCCATATTCTCCATTACTATAAAATCACTCCACACAGTTTGATGCTAGAAATAAAAAATTACTGAAACAGTATCAGGAGTGTGGGAGAAAAGGCAGAGAAATCAGGATAAAATTGATTCATATTATTGTAATATCCTACCAGACAGAAGAGAGCATATGGACAACCAAATGCAAAAACAAGCAGCGCAACATTCGAGCATAAACCGTAAATCAGAAGTAACAACAGAAACCAATAGACTGCTTTAATGTTCAACAGGCTTCTTTCAAGGTTATCCAACAAAATAAAATAGACAGGGATGAAGTATGAGACACTTCTATCTTGGAAACTCTGCAACAGGTTCCCAGGTTGAGATAATGGTCTTCAACTACTTACTGGGCCTCTTTCAGTGCAGTAGCACTGATGAAATCTTTCCCCGAACCAAGGTTTACCATCACTGATGACTGAAAGGAAGAGATCTGTTTTCTAAGTTCCTGTGAAGATAATCACCCCAAGGTAAGTATCTGCAGCCATCGGGTCACAGAGGTGGCAAGAGCTGAGTGAAGGAAAGCTCTTTGAAACACCTTTCAAATCAAAGACAGGAGCATGCTGCTTCCTCACAATTGCATGATTTTTTATAGCCCAATTTTACTAAGTCTTTATTTACAGATCATTTTGTTGTCATCTTCCACTCACTTCACATTCTTGTACAGAAGAAAAGGCATGACTCTGAGAAGAGGAGGAGCAGAAGAGCACCATTTCTGTTTCACAAGAGGCTAAAAGGATAATTTTTCTTTGTAAGGGTGAGCTCATCCAGTGAGCCCCTCCTGCAGGTGCTCACTGAAATACATGATGGTCTGTAATACATCTGGGTACTGCATGACAAAAAAAAGGTCTAAGTTCAAGGTTATTAAAGGCACTTTGTGTCTCATGGGATGTAAGGTGTCCAGACACACTGAGAGTTTACATTGCAGAATAGGAACAAAGGAAAATAACATGCCAAAGAATTAAAATATTTTATTTTAAACACATTTCATTTCAGACACAGGAATGGAGAGAATTTTAAAAATAGGACGAAATTGTTCAAAATGAAATGCATGTTACAGAGAAAATCTAACAAGGAAAACAATGGTTCTTCTACACCATTCATTTCACAACAGCCTCTCATGTGCAAAGCTATACACTTATATTACATACCAGTATCACATATATGGTGGTTTGTATTTATTATTTGTGCAGCAATATCAAGATTCCAGGTGACACCAAGACCATCCTTCTACTAGATGAAAAAGACACCAAAACTGATCTTCAAATTATGACAACTAGTTACAGACTTTATCTGAGAGTTTAATTTCTGAACCTTCAACTTTGCGACTTCCACACTGACTCACAGGCATGCAAATACATCTGTTCCACAGACTTCAACCCTTTGTAAAAACTGTTTGAGAGCTGAAACTCACTATTTCTATTTATTTATTCATCAAGTATAAGGATCTTAGTGAGCAAGTAAATTCTTTTACAATTATAATACTGCTTAGGATCAACAGTCAGATTCCAGACTCTTACCCATTTCCTTTACATTTTCACAAACCAGAAGCAGGAGTGACCATGTGTTATGCCCTGTGTAACTAAGTGTTAATACTCACTTTGACAGGCAGGATTACTGTCTGTTGACACACTGAAAAATGCTCACAAACTCCATGATTGAAACACTATCAGGTATGGAAGTGGTGTGAAAAGGAGGTGTGAAAGCAGAGGCAGATATGAACACCAAATTAGCAAGTTTTTATTATTAGCAGGTGTTTTCAGGCATTGCTTAGGCTATCTGAAGAATCAGTATGAAGAACTAACATTAAAAAAAATTGTATGAACAGTTGACTGTAAAACTGTGAACTGAAGGAAAACAGAAAAGTGTATCAGTAGTAGCACATCAGAAAATGTCAAGCAGGCTGGGTTGCAAAAGTCACATAAATCTTTCTCCACCCAATTTTTTTAGAAGTAATTTTTAGCATACAATATATGCTACTGGTACCTTGTTGTTTAACACAAATAACAGGGAATGCTCACAGGGCACTGCCATCTGCCAGCAGCTGCTACTGAAAACAGAACATGGTGGGGGAAGTGAACAGTTCACAGCACCCTGCCTCCAGATGCAAACAAAATTCAGAAAAAATAGGAATACAGTGTGGGGGAAAATAATGTCTTATCAAATCTCTAAACCCAAATTCTACGCTGAAGTGTACATGATCTTCAGCATTTCTGGAGAAGGCAATTACCAGTCACAGTTTGACCAGTTCATTTCTTTCTCAAACAGGAGTGCTGAAGCTCCTGTATACTTGCACATACCACAGAAGCAAGAGATTTCTGTCTAGGCATGATTATTCTTCAGATGTGGCCAACTGCCACTCCAGCTATCAGTTTATTCAGAGAGAGAAAGATTTGAGGCCTCCCAAAATATGAGAGCAGGATTGGTCTAGTTCATCTGAGGCTCACACATTAACCAACCTGAGACACCAGAATCACTCATCTCCATTCCCTTAATTTCAAGTAGCAAGAATTATTATTTTGTCCAGACTGGAACCAAATGGCTCAGTTACACAATAGCTATTGACTGTGTGTACTGCTGTGGCAGCCTGCAGCAGTCAGTGACCAGCAGCACCCTGGTTCATTGGATATTGTGCATATCCCACCAGCTGCCCAGATGTTGTCAAACACTGAATCCATGTTTAGGAGCCACAAGGCAGCCAGGGAAGCAAGCTTTGAACCATTAGCCTGCATATTAACCAGCACCCAGGGGGCTTTCAGTCCAGCTAAACTAACTCAGTTAAGCTAAAAAGATGAAATTACATTCACACTGCCCCTCTGGTGAGGGTCTCTTCTTGGCATGAGTTAGTCTGAAGGGTCTGTGAAGGGATGAAAACAACTTTGCCTCCTGGCACTATGAAGAGAGGAACCTCTAAGTCTCTTATGGAATTATGGCATGTCCTCCATGAACTTCTCCATGCACATCCCATTCATGTCCCATTCTCATTTAGGCTCCAGATAACGAGCACAGCTGCTTAACAATAAATGACTGACAGGTCAACAAACACCTGCTAGAATGAAAAAACCCTTAAATGAATTGCATCACAAACTAAGCAAAAACTGCAAAACTTAGGAATTTTAACTTTCTAAATGAAAATTTCAAAGAAATTACAACAAAGCAGCCTTGGGCCTGTCCAAGTCTTACTCCTGCAAACACACCACGATGCTGGCAAATCATCTGGTTCTCTTTAGCAACCATCTGTGCTTGCCTTCACTTAAAGAAGAATTAGCAAACAGAGGAACTGGCACATGTGAAGCACAGCACATAACAGACAACCATAGATTCACTTTTAGTTTCACTCAGAGATTGAAAAAAAGTAAGATCAGGGATTTTTAATTGGGAAACATGAATTTCAATGCCACCTTTACATACTGACATCCAGAAGAAGTCTATGCTCCAATCAGCATAAATTTGAACTGTCTGTCTTGCCTCTTTTCCCATGCAAAGTTTCAAGGATCCTTACTATGTGTTCCCTCCACTTTACAATCTGGAGACTGAATTGATGAAGTCTAAGTCTTCACTGAAAAGCAGAACCGAGGAGATGGGGTGGAGAACTTCCAGTCCCTTGTTCTTTATAGTAATTTTGTGTTTACTTTTTAAATATTTGAAAAAGGGTTATTCTAATTCATCTGGAAACCCCCTCCCACTGACACAAAGAATCACTGATAATTCCTGCCTGGAATATGGGTGGGTTTATTGAGGTGGGGTTGGTTCTTAGTCATCTAGATTACAATTAAACCAGGATTATTTAGCTTCCTTTTCCAACTATTGTAAGGGAAGAAGTCAAAAACTAGATGGGGATGAAGAAAACGCTTTCAAACATCCTGAGTTACAAGAAATATTTAGTTTGTCTACACAGGGGAGAGGAACACAGAGCTCTGTCTGCAAAATAAAGCTTACCATGACAAGTTAAAGTTCAGAAGACTTCTAAAAATATTATTTTGAAGAGCAGCACAAAGATTAAATGGACCAAAATACAGCTCACCTACTAATGTGTAGCAAACTGCTCTTCAGATAAACAATTAGAATATATCCACATTTAAATATCAAGCTTTAAGTCCTTAATATTAAAATCCAAGAGCAATCTGCATGCTAATGCTCCACTGAAAATGCAAATTGACAGTCACACTGATGACAGACCAATAAAACTAAAGTGAAGCATTATCACCATTCTAGTATAACACCAAATCAGCAGAGGATGTGCATTAAATGATCCAGGCTGCCATTTATAGAAGTGCCTCTGTTGTGGCTTGCAGCCTTTTTCATGCTGACATCAGGCTGTTTTGTTAGCTGAGGTCATGTTCTCTTCTGCCTTTAGCCCTGTTACTGTTCTTGACGAACTGAAGCGCTCGGTAACAAACACAATCTAGAATGACACTGGCAAACTTTGCCTTCAGCTTACTGACACACACAGCTATGAAGTACTGAGTAAAAGAAACACTGAATGAATCTGGAGATCTTCCATAAACACTGCCTCCTATAGGAGGAAAAACAATAGCATAATCTAGGTTGAAAGGGACCTCTGAAGGTCAAGTGACCCAATCTCCTTCCGAAAGCAGGGCTGACAAAGTTGTATTGCTCGAAGCCTCATCCAGCTTCCCTTTAAAAATCTCCACGAATGAAGATCCTCTGGGCAACCTGTTCCACTGGTTCACTCACTGTCTTCAAAGTAAAATTAAAAAAAATCAACTCCTGGGGAAAAAATCCAAGCATAGGGCTGTCCTCTCAGTCCCTGGAGTATGTGAACTACTGGATCTGCATAAAACCAACCGAAAATCTCTTGATGAAAAAGGTCTTATTTCTAATTCAGAGGGTTTCTGGAACTAGTGGTCCATGCATTATAGGTATACAAAAGTTAAGACTAGCCCAAAATTTAAAAGATGAGCTGCTTATCACAGCCTTTGCTCGCGTTTGTCCTGTGTGTAGTTTCACAGAAACCCCTGCCATGCCATGAGGGTGCAGAGATCCCCTGCTTTCAAACACAGCTGGTCAGACCAACACTGGCCAAGGGTGCAGAGCACCATCAAACACAGCTCAGGTATATTGTCACCTCTAGCTGGAACCATATGCCATTTTTAGGGCATGTAAAACATGCTATTTCAGATAGCTCTGTGATCCAGCCTTCCTGGGAAGAAGCTGTGGAAAGGACCAAACCACACATAATCACACTGAAGGCCCTGGAGGGAATATCCCACTGCAGCTGACAGAGCACCCAGCCTGGTTTATAAAAGACACAGCACCTGGCACAGTCCACCTCTGCCACAAAGCTCCCAGGGCCCCCGTATCCCACTACACCTCCCACACTCTCAGGCAGAGTGAACAGAACTCCTTACACCATGCTGCTACAAACAAGACATACTTAGGACAAAAATAGGGACAAGACTGCTTTAGAGCCCATGATAATAAATAGACTTCAGGGAGCAACATGAAGGGAAGCAGCAAGCAAGGAGCACAATGTGCATACGAACACCCAATACAGAGTCCTGGGAGAAATCCCACTGCAGTGAGACAAAATCCAGCATGCACATCAAAGAGAGAGGAGAAAAAAAAGACATCTAAGGAAAGCACTAGAGACAAATACAGAGCTTCTTAAGGGGGAGGGAGCAGAGAATAAGTTTCAGTGAGCTGGTGCATAAATATTTTGCCCATGGAAGCTTGGGATCAGATCTCATTTAAGTCTCCAGAGAAAAGGAGCGTTGTTGCCTATTTTTCACTGTAAAATAGCTAGTTTTCTCTGTTAGACAGTCTCAAGGACGATTTCTGTAAACATAGCTATGTTGTTGTAAAAATTATCTTTTTACATTCCTTTCCCATGGACACAGATCCCTTTGACGGACACTTCTTGTAACCAATATAGTTAGAAACGGAAGTGTTAACTTTCTCCAATGATCTGTGATTTCAAAAGTGTATATAAGAATTAAACGAAAGGGGTTTCCCCCCTTTCCGCCCTTGCTCTAAACACAGCCCGAAGTCCGGCTCTCATTAATTCTGCGTCTCGACTGATTACCGGAATAAGCCGAAATAACAGACATCGCGGTAATAGAGCGTGATTGTCCCTCCACATCACAGAAGCTCTGTGTGATTAGAACCCTCTGCAGACTCAGCTTCTGCCCAGCACAGAGCTCAAACAGCAGGAGCATAAATGGGAGTTGAAGTGCATTGGCAGAGCTGCAGCAGGAAGAAGCATGCCCAGCCCTGCCTCCAGGATTGCCCCTGATCCCTAGCAGGAGCTGGGGGGAGGTCAGGGGGAGAAACATAAATGATGGAGAACAGAGTTAGACCCATTCTTCATAAAGCAGCCCTAATTAGAAATGTCAGGTTTCATTATGAGCCAGTGCTCCACTAGACAGGAGTCCCATTACTCAGGAGAGATGTATGTGGAAGACATGCATTTCTTAAAGATGTACACATCTTTCACCTACCCAACCAGAGCCAAAGGGAACAGTCTCATTACATGGGGATGAAGGCAGCACCAATGCTGCCAACTGCATAAACACTAGCAGAAGCATTGCCAGCACTGCTTCATACCTAAAACTTCCATTTCTCCCTTCTCTCTGGAAGACTAGGAGCAGTCCTGCCTAAAACACTCATAACAAGGCTGTTCACAACATCATCCACCAGCAATTTACATAGGGTCCTGTTCATTTCCCACTGAAATCTTTAGAAGGAGTCCATTAGTATCCAAGGGAGCAGATTTGGAATAAAAAGTAGTGTAAATTTATCTTTCCTACCTCGGCATTTAAGCATTCATCTTCAATGGGGCCCAGATATGTTTCATATTCCTTAGACATCAGCATCTGCATCTAATACCAGAAACGCCCACATCAAGCATCTAAAGGACTTTTGTGGTGCATTGACAAGCTCTGAGGGAAGGCAGGCTAGGTGTGTCACAGGAAAGAGAGCAACTTTGGAAATGCAGTTGCTACAGGTTTTGCCATTCTTGAGAAAAGCAGCCCAGGTGACACTTTTACAATGAAGGAAGATATTTCTCTCTTCCTCTTTAGCACATTGTTTGTGCCAAAATTCACCTGGGTTGACTCTGAAGGCCAACTGCAAAGCAGCAGCCATTAGCAGCTTTCCTCACACAGATTTGTCTGCAGTGAGATCCCTGCAGGCTACACGTGGGGTGTAAACCTAGCCAGGATTATTCAGTGCTGTCTGCAGCTCTGGGGCTTCAGGGGAATAAACAAAAAAAAGATTCAAACTGCTTTGCACAATGCAACAAAAGGATTCGTTTGACAGAGCAGCAGGGCAGAATTAATTCCTTCAGCAGGCAGAAGAAACCCAGTCATTATGCAGTATTTGCTGTCTTAATACTACAAAAATAGGATGCATTTACTAATTATAGCTCAGTTTTGTTCTATTTCACATCACTATATCTGAGCTACAAACAAAATACTTCAGCCAAGCATAACGGAGGAGGAAGGCAGTGTAATGCCAGACCAGGGCCAAGTGCAGACAATGCCTTCACTGTGCTTCCCTGTGGAGTAACAAACCAACACTTGTCCACTCCTGCATTTTGCAAAAAGGTCCTCTTCATGCCCCTGACTCACATGGCTGTAACGTCAGGTTTTGTTCTACCACTGTATGTTAAAATTGGATGTACCATCTGTATTACTAAGTCTTCCTCAGAAATGGACTCAGCAGTCTAATCTCATCCAGCCTAAGGCCAATGATATGAAAATGAAAACCTCCAGGCATTTGGTCTCAGGTTCTTTAGAAATCAACCAAGTGCTCTTCAGTCTAGACACTTAAATAAAACCTCATGGTTATGAAAACTGCAGTTACTGTGGTTACAATATCCAAGGGTAGGCATGTTCTTCGTTGCTGGTAGGAGAAACAAATTTCATGTACTTTTATTGCATCTAAAACCCTATCCTGTATTTCAGCAATTACCACAGAGTGACTGCTGTCCTCAGAGGCTGCTAATTACAGCAGCTAAACTCAGTTCACTTGTTAGGTGCTCAACCTGAAAACAAATCCCATCAAATAAACGAGAGCAGCAGCACAGGAATTCATCAAAGTGCTCCACAAGAGGTGCAAGAAATTTCATCTCTCCCCCAAGCACTCTTTGGCCAGTGCTGAGGCTGCTGATTAAGGACAGCAATTGAATTCTAACTGGGACAGTGATTCTATATAAAACCAGCCCAGAGCATTCATTTAAAAGTTGTTATTAGGGGACTATACTCTCAAGAACCCAGCACACAGAAAGGGGGAAGACAGACCCCTACTTCTCCACCACCTTTTTGGAGACTGAACTATTTGTGAGCCTCAGGCAAAGACTCCTATGTCAAGAACAATTTTGCAATTATTTCCATAGCAGCAGAAAGCTTGTGATACCTTCACCTGTGCTCACTGAAGTACTGCACTGTGATCCCACAACAAGTGTTGAAGTCACAGTGTGTGAAACACAAACACAACCCAAATAAGCTTAACAAATCTGCAGAGTATACTGCTATGGGATACTTTTTATTCACACCACGTTGCCATTTAGCATGCCAGCCTTCCTTCAGAATATTCTAATGACTTGTACACCCATCTTAAAAGGCTGACTTAAAATCACTGCTACATTCCTGGTGATCAGTATGTGTATGCACAGGCATGTGTATGAACCATCCTATTGATAAATTTGCCCCTGGAAGATACCATGTACCATAAATGACAAAGCTAAGCAATCAAAACCATGAGATTTAGTTAGTTCTTTCACGTAAAAATGTCACTGGAGTTAATATTTCTCCAGCTTTGACCCCAAGCTCTTTCTGACAGAAGATCTACAAAGGAGAGCCAACTGGGCAAAACAGCACGGAAGATACCAGGAAACTGCTCCAGAGGTTTTAAAGACAATGACCACTGCAGATTTGAGGCTTTGTTTTACAAGTGAAACCAACCTGACACTGACACACACAAAAGAAATTGGAGGAAAAGGCCATAGCAGAGAAAACAGCAACTCCTAAGCATTGCTGAGCTGTGATGACCTCCACAGCTGTACCAGATGTTACTGCAGTTTCCATGGGAAGGCTGTAGGATTTTTTCATTCTAATTTTATACAAACACTGGACTGCAAATTCATCCTTGCAATGTGTTCCAAGTTGCATGTGTTCTCTGAGACGACCACCGTGGCCACTCAGATCCACATGGTACTTTTACCAAAGGGGAAGAAGAGAACAGCCCCTGCAGGAAGAAGTTCATCTCCAGATGTGCAGGACATCCATGCACTGAACTTCCATCAGTGTTAATGGAATGGTGCACATTCATCTCTTGCTCATTTGGCCACACTGAACAGCAGCATCTCATCCTGTAGCTGCCCACTCCTTTAGCCCGTATTTTATGCATGTCTGTCAGTGATGTTGGTAATTAAATGGTTCTGCTTAATTATACCAAAGCTTTGCCAAAAGAGCATTTGTGTGTTCACATAAAACCATCAGGCTTAGGGAAGTGATGAAACACACACAATCAGAGTAACTCTGGTCTTCTTTCAATGAAATCCTGGGTCAAGGTACTTTGGATGCAATCCAGAATTCACAATAGCACTAACAACTTACACACTTACTTTTCTTCTGACATTTGCTACTACTGCAGTTCAGACAACCACCAGTGACCTGGAGGTCAGACATTTCCCAACTGATAAGACCAGCTGGACCACTGCCCCAGGCTCTTCATTCCACCAGCTGATCTTTCAAAGCTGAGAAGTTCCCAGCGTGATGAAATTGACAACAACAAATACATGCTTGTTTTCTTTAATAAGCAATGAAGTACATTAATTATTCAACACAATTTCAACTTTGGAAAAATCATGGGTTAATCTCAACTCCTGTTTTGACCTGGACAGGAGGAGCCAGAGTGCAAAGGTGTCTGAGCTGTAGATGGTGACACTATCCACTGACAGCTGATGCAGTGCATGAGGAGAAGAACCAGCCTAGGGAGGTTTCTGTGTTCATTTCCTGGTATTGGGAAGCAGTTACTGATGGTGAATAAGGAACACCACACACAGGCATCCACTGCCTCCTCTGAAAATACATGCAATACTTGCCTTGGAAAACATAACATCCCAAAAGGATAAAATAAAGAACTGTCCCTAAAAATGGCACATACTGTAATATGCAGTATCCATTCCACAGGAGATTTCCACGTTCTGTTACAAAAAGAAGCTGCCATTTAACTTGCACCTTGAGACAGTAATTATTAATACAAAACCCAGGTCTATAAAATTTGGATATCAACAATCTCAGACTTCCTAAAATTAGTTTACTACATCCACAGTGTAGTAAGGATTTCAACAAGACAACAGGTACACTGAATCCAGAGAAAAGGGGGAAGAAAGCAAATGCAGCTTTTGCAAAGATGGCTAACAGAAATCATCTCCTCAGAAAGCTTAGACGAAAAGCACAGGCTTCTTACGTACCAAAAATAAATGCAATACAAGCTTCCCTCCTGTAAATTCATTCTTCACAGGTGCACAGATGCAGAGCTCCTCTGCCTTTCCATTTCACCTACTCCCATCCAGCCTCACTGACTACCACTCTGTTACAGAAATGCAGTTAAAACACAAAAATACAGATTAAAAAGAGTGATGTCTCTATCTAGCACATTCCTGGAACTGTGTTTCAATGCTAATTCAAAAGTATTCATAACCACTTTAAATAACCTTCCCAACTGATGCTGCAAAAGGAAACAGTGAGGAAATGGAAGTCTCAGTGATCACTCAAAAACAACACAGACCAGGAAGGGTTTGTGAAAATACCTGTCCTTCTCCTCTCTCAACCTGTTCTGTTCCATTATATATGCATTCATCCTCTTTCTTCACCCCATCAAATAGAGAATTTATCATATTTTATAGAATCTTAAACTAAGCTTGATACCACCAGGCTACAGATGCTTGCGCACTATTTTTTTGAAGTCCCACTTTTACTGCAAAATCACTTCAGCCTCTTCACACCGTTAAAAAGACACAAAGCAGTCAAATGCTCAGACACGAACAAATAAACACATCCATCCCTGTGGCACATTCATTAGCACCTACCTTTCCCTGTAGTCATTCTCTGCAGTGCTGGGGAGCTGCTGGGGAAGGGCACTGAGCTCGGGAGCAGCCCCTCAGTACATGTCTCTCAGTTCGTGTCTCTCAGCAACTTAACCACCAGCAAACTCGCCACCCTCCCACACCACTTCGCTGTGTGACCTAGAAGGCAATTGCCACGTCTCCTCCAAAATAAAAGCCTGCTCAGCATTCAGCTGAGCACCATGTGCCCTCCTGTGCCTGCCTGCTCACACCCCTCCCTTCTACATTTGAGAGTTTCAGCAATATGCTTATTTACAAAGCTGGTAGAAGGGGAGCAAAGCTCCTCTTGTCCATTTATCCCTTCACTAAGGACGTACTATCAGTTAATGGTGTTCATTCAAATATCAGACATTACTGCTCTCTCAGCTCCCACACAGGTGAAGAGGTATTTATTCGGTTTTTTTTCATGCACTGAGAATGCTGAGTCAATGAAAAGACTTTTCAATTTCAGCCTGAAAACTGTATTCATCGAGAACAAGCCGTAACGGAAATGAAATTGCACAAGGAGGTACGAAGGCAGAAAAGCACAGTGCAGCATTTACTGGTTCAAAATCTCTCTGTGTTATCTCAGACAGTCGTCCCTCCTTCCCATCTGCAATTCTGCTGCTTGGATGTGTGTTGACAAACAAACACTATCCCACCCCCAGATGCACAGCACTACTTGGCAAATGTGGGTGATTTTCCTTTGTATAATAAATATCAAAATAGCTTTCAATGACTCAGCTTTATTACCAGCAGAACACAGGAATCTAAAATAGCTCTAATTTTCATCTAATTGAATCCAAGTTCTCAACTTCATAACCAGAATTAATTTAGTAAATCGTAAATATTTGTCTTATACAAATATAGAAGTTCTACTGAAAATCAGCATTGCTCCTTCTTCCATAGGTTTTCAGTAACTGAAATTATGACATCTTTTATTTTAGCACTGTTTTAACTTGCTTACTCTTAGAACACACACTCATGCAGTCAACTACCAAAATTGCATCCTCCTCTCACCTTACTCTGTGCAAGTATCCGCGGGGGAGAGATCTCAGATCCAGAATTCTGGCTTTAAGATCTCCTGCTTTGGTTTCCTTCCAGCCCAAGACCACTACCACCTCTACTGCTCCTAAATCTTCCTCTTCCAAGTCAAAATTCAGCATCAACAAGGAAGTTCAATCCCATCCCTACCCACAGGAACACCACCACAATATCCTTGCACTCACAAATATAGATGCATCTCCCAAAAACTGTGTGACTTATATAAAAAAATGATAGTTTACATCAAAGAATATCATATTAGAATATCACAATGGTCAAAAGCATAAAAAACACACCAAAACATTTTGATCACTGCTAGGTTTGGTTTGGGTCATCGATTCCTATTAGCCTGTACATCTCAGTAGATAATGTCTTTTATTCTTAATCTGTACTGAAACTTGATTATAAACTCCTCTGGAGTCCAAGTCTGATTCAAAGTCAACTGAAACCCATGAAAAATCTGTACAATTTCTGTTAAGGTCCTTCCAGCTAATACCAAGGAAACCCATGCAGCATGAACTTCTTGGAGTGTCTGTCCAATAGCCTCTCTCTGTATCACATCCAAATAAGGATCATCACACAATGCCACTCGAAGACAGCAGCTGACTAGCTGGCAATTATTGGCTCTTTCATGCTGAAAATGTATTTGTCCCAGAGGAATAAGGCATCTGCATAATTAGCAAAAGCAGTTACACAGAAAATAATTAGCTTGCTGAAAGCCCAAAGGGGGAAAAACTATAATTTTTGCTTCAAGAGGCTGACTAATTATATGCCAAATAACAAAACAGAGATGCACTGAGAATCATCGAGAAATCCAGCGTGGATTTTGACTTCATATTCCAGCAATAAGGGCTGCTGGTAGCCTAGCAACAAGCAGCATACTTGGGCATGCCAAAACCTCCTCCGACTTAATGAAACACCTCAGATTACTATGCATACCTCCCCCACCCCACTATGCATTTGATTCTTGTGTTACTAAACGATAAAAACAAAGCCTAGCCAAAACAATAATCAAACAATTCAAGATAAACTCAAAGAAACACTGATGGATGACAGTATAGAACGATAAGTAAATACAAAGCATGAATTATTTTTAGAGACTTGAAATTCCCCATCTGACTACACTTGATGCCTTAGATTTCTTCTTTGGGTTACAAAAACATCTTATTATTTTAAGCACCTTTTCTAGTAGTCTGAGTAAGATTTCCGTTTGTTTGTGTCTTGGGAACCATTAGATATGAAACCTTTAACAACTTAGAGGACCTCACTGATCTCCAAAGTACTGTTGATATACAAATAGTGCTGCTGCAATTGCTTCCTTCTACTTGAATCCTCAGCAAACTGGTAGAGGAAACTGTTATCCCAAAGAGTAGTCTCAGAGCCAGGAGAACAGTTTTTACCACATTCCAGCAGTGCAGAAGCCACAGTTGCTGTCCCACCTGCCCAGTACTACTGTGGCCTGTGATAAGACAGGTTTGACAACCGCTTTCAAGTCTCACTGTAAATTAGCACAACTCCAGTGCTCAGTTAGGAGTGACCCTTCAACCAACAGCTTGCTCTTGGCAACCCACCAGAGAAGCACAGATATTCACATGTTCACCCAACCACTCTGCCAGACTCAAAGGGTTAACAAGCCTGAGCTATTTCTGCTATTTCCGGAGAAAGGCAAATCTTCTGCATGTGCAACATCTATCACCATCCTCCCCGGTGGCTCTGACAAGTGCTGAAAGTGTCACCTTTGTTCGGAAGGCGTCAGGGACACAAGAAACCTGACAAACTCAGCTTGCCTTTAGGCCATAATAAACTTGTGACCACGGTGAAGATAAGCCTCCTTCACTGGCTTACACAACCTCAAAAAGATAAACTGAAAGTTGCACAGAGCTGTTGACACACGAGATAGGACGCACATGTAACGAGGTATTTGTGCTGTGCTTGGAGGGCAGGAAGAAGCAACAAACCAGCCTATGGCACTATGAGACACTGAACCCTCCCCTCACACACACACTAAAGGTTAAGTAATGTTAGTATTATTAGGTTCACAAATGAGAACTACTTTAATTCTGCAACTACAGACTTTTCTTATTTTTGGGGAAGATGAAAAGGTTCTGGCAGAGCAATAGGAGGTTCTACTCTTTGCTCTCTGACTCCTTAATTCTCCTCCACTCTCCCCATCTCTTTTATTGTCTCAGTGCCCACACAGGAGATTCTATGGAGGAGAAATACTAACACACAGAGACTGCAGGGACTGCATCCAGCCACAGCATGAGCGAGAGCAGCGAGACACCACAAGATCAGGTTAAGCAGAGTGAGGAATACAGGAGAACTTGTGTTTGGAAGTACCAAAAGCCTGTCAATGAAGTCAAGGACATGAGACTGGGATCATAATATCTCAGGCACTTGATGCACAAAAAAGGTAAATCTCCAAATTCATTGAAACAATGACAAAGGGGGATAAAAGAAAAAATAATTTTCAATGAAGCCTAAAAGTAGAAGATCCAATACACAGAGATGCTTTAGAGGTAGCAACACAGACCACAAGTCTGCCTCCTTGAAACATCAACCAACAGTAACCTGCATAGTACAATGATGCATTAAATTGCTTTCTCTCTTTTTGAAAGCCCAGTCTATTCCACTGCTAGCAAAACAAAAATTCCACCTTAGCCTAGCCAAGTGGAAAGCAGAGAAGTTGAATCAGAAGTAAATTTGTTTCAGTTTGAGTGAGGGTTTCACAGCAATCACCTGGAGGTTGGGAACCTTAACAAGTTTGCTAAGGGATTAAATATTTACTTCCCTCCACACCTGTTAAAAAAGTACAAGGACATTTGTTTCTCAGCTGCACATTTTTTGCCCCGTAAGCCTCATCCACCTGTACACACAAAATACTCCCACATCATGCAAAGGCATAATTTTAACCCATTCCATCACAGAGGAATCTGCTCTAGGTCTTCATCAGTATCAAGCAAACAAGAAAATATCACAATCACATCTCTGAATAATCCAAATTATAACTTTGGGATTTTCAAATAAGTTAATTTCATTATTTTCTGCAGGGATGAAATTTACTGTATTTTAAAGTGGTTATGGCAAGAAGAATGGCTCACAGAAGTAAAAAAAGGTATTTTTTCCAATTTAAAAGAGCAAAGACCTCCCTGCTCTCTTGGCTTCCAAGAGCACGGTGGGGATGACTGGGGGGGACATCACCTCCCTTGCTCCTGGCCTTGCAGAGGATGGGAGCTTGATAGGAACCCACAGTACTGAACTCAGGTTCTTCATCTCTGTTCTACTTGGCTGTTAGCAGAAAGATGCATTTCCTCACCAAGAATTCTCTCAAAAATCTATTCCTAAACAAGGAGGGATACCTATTAAAACTACTTTCTAGCTCATAAGCTTATCTATAAAAAAAGAGTAAAAAAAACCACAAACACTTGTTATTACAGTAAGCAAAATACTAGTCTCAGACCTAAGACAGACAGAATTCAGGCTCCGATAAGAGTCTTTGGCTATCAGTCCTAAACACACAAAGCATGCAAACTTAGGAACTGCAAGGTACAATCCCTAAACAGCATGAGCTTTAAACAGAACACTACTGCATTAATGTGTACACTCTCTGTGCCTTTCAGGGCATTAAACTGGAAAGGCAATCCTTCTCTGAAATTACTATTTCATTTACCTTATAAGCAATTTACATGCACAGGGACTTGAACAGGAGATGCACTTCCCCAATGTAACTTAAGAGGAAAAGAAGGACAGCTATAACACCACCTTCTCTTCTTGAAATTTATGCTTCCTTTTACTTCTGACACTATAAAGAGACAGAGCAGATAAACTAAACATCGATTTTATTTGTTGCAAAAGCATTGTGTATATTTCTGAACAATCACCATACTGGCTTTCCCTAACAGAATACTTGCTCCAAGTCTAGTTGAATGCCTCACCAATTCAAAATTGCTAAAAGCATCAAAAAAGAGAATACAAGTACTTCTACTCACCAACTGAACTCTGGACCATGTTTCCAGATTTTTGGACCTCATCGAATTTTGTAAAAATTACATTCAACCTGTTTGAAAGTTAAAGAAATACACAATGAACAGCTGAATTTCATTTTCAGGGATATTAGAATCATAAAATCATCAAGGTTGGAAAAGAACCTATAAGACCAGAGTCCAACCTTTCACCCAGCACCACTGTGTTCACTACTAAACCATGTCCTCAAGTGCCACATCCAACTGGCTTTTGAACACTTCCAGGGATGGTGATTCCACCACTTCCCTAGGCAGCCATCTTCTAACATCTCAGGATGTGGTAGAACAAATCTGGCTGCACTCAGGTCATTGGGAGCACTGCCAAAAAAGTCACTGTGGAAGGAAATTATTTTAAAATTTAAAAAAGCCCAACACCAACATGTAACAGTTGATAGGGAAATCTGAGAAAACTCATACTACAGAGGTGAAAGATATAATTAGAAATACTACATTACTGAATATGTGATATGGCTAATTGTAGATGCACTTCCAGTTCATCACCACTTGGCCTATCTTTGCAGAAGTACCACAAAAAACCCCACACCCCTAAAAACCAACTTCACACAACATTTGTGTTCAGCCCTGGCATTTTCCTGCTTCTGTCACAGGTCTAGTGGAGCAGAAGATCCTTATCACATCTCATCATTCCCTCCCAGTGAGTTTATTACTTTAAGCCACATTGAGGGAGCAGATGTTTTCATTGGAGAACAAGAGGCAACAGTGCTGCCTCCACCTGTGTGCACCCCATCTCCAAAACCACCTCTCCCCTCTGAGCACTGACAAGCTGCCATCTACTCCATCCTCAGGTCTAACCATGCTCTGCCCCGAGCACTGGAGGCAAGATACAGAACAGCTTTGTTAACACATCTGAAATGGCAGAAGCAGAGGGACATGGCTTTGGTTTTGACATAGGGTTGGTTGCTTTTTGTTTAAAGTTTGTTGGTTTGGCAGCTACTTTTTTTCGAGGGGGGGAGGGGGTAGTTAACAAAATCTTAAAACTGATTATTTTGACTGTGAGGTTTTGGTCTTTTTGACAGCCTAATTTGTACAAGCACAAGCTATTTTGAAGTGTCTTCTCTACATATGCAGAAAATACAGGAAAAATATTAATTAGTTCAATCTTAGTTAACTAAACATCTGTATTAATTTTACAGATTTTCCAAAAATGCTGTAGCATACTTGGCAAAGGTACAGGATCTGCATTAAGTGAAACCTGACATTCTCAACTTACCGAGACTGGGGTAATCCTTTTTTACTGAGATCAGCCCTTACACGTTCACCAACATGTCTGTAAATTTCCACAAGGCTGTTTATTGCTGCATCTCGAACCTGGATGTGAGAGATGAGAGAAATCCATCATCATTACAATCTGAATAAAGAAGTCCCTGTGCTACCTTGGAGAACTAAATTTGCTTATTTCTCAGCAACAACAGTTGCTACTATACATGTTACCACAAAGTTCCAACCCTGCCTTTCAGAGGTTAGCAGTATCAGCAGGTCTAATTTAATTGAAAAAGCAGTTAGGGCATAAAAGATTTCATACACAGGGAGGGTTGGCTGCCTTTGCCAAACTCCACCCATTATGTACAACGGGTACATCTACTGATGAAAAAACAAGAGAGACACAACAGACCTTATACTACTAGGGCATGATAAAATAAACTGATTTTTAATGCTGTCTTACAAACCTATGTTTCTATGTTGATAACAAAACAGGGAGGGAGGGAGGGAGGAGTAATCAATCACCTGAGTCACCATGAATTTTGCATGTTTTCTAAACTGATCTACAAGAAATTGCTGAGCACATCCTTCCCTCCAGCCAAGAGAAGAGACATAAATCTGATTAAAGTCACCTTTCTGTACTTAAACACTCCCTCCACTAGACACAGCAGACAGAGAAGGTAAACAAACTATCTGCTCTGCCTACAGAAACACTTACAGACCTGTGCAATTTTGCTTCTCAGAAGATGGCCTGGCAGCTACCCACACATCCCATGACTAGACATGGAATATCTGGAGGACACCAGCTAGAGTTGCCTACAGGTGGGAGTCAAAGGGCAGGCAAACTTGCCCTGCTTCTTAGCCAGAAAGAACCCTAACACTTGACTCATGCCCATCTCACCTGCTCTCCTGCTCCTCAGCCTGCTCAGCAGGTCACAGCCAGTTTCCAAAGCCCTCCTTCACTCAGGTCAGCCCTTACTCCGAGCTCATGCCTCTCATCTCCCTGCCCATCAGCCCCATTTGCCACCAGGGCTTCTGGGCACAGCTCTGGAGGGACTCTTTGGTGTGGTGTCCCCAGTTTGACCCTAAGCCAGCCTGAGCAGAGGAAAGATTGCCTGTGTGTGCACAGTCACTCGGAGGCACGGCTGCAGGACTGCATAAACCCTGTATTGGGCAAGGCAAGGAGCCCCTACCATCATAATAGGTTTAGTCTACCACAGATATAACAAAGCTTTAATAATTTTATTTTTGAGAAAATAATCAGAGTTTAAGTACTGTTGTCACATCAGATGCACGCTGGGTTACTCAACTGCACTAGTAGAAAAGAACAGAAGCTCTCTTTCTGAAAAGGGCTGTAATGGAACAGCTTCCACATCCACAACAAAAGAAAAAAAAATGGACTTGACCTGGGTGTGTTTCTCGATCCTCTCTCCGAGAGAGGGCAGCAGTGACCAAGCCCAGCGGGTCTCCCAGCACACAGGAGACACCAGCAGTGCAGCAGCAGCTCCAGGAGAGCCCAGGACCAGCCCCAGCCCCGGGACAGGCTCTGTTCCACCCTGAGCCACTGTCACAGCTATTTGTGTCTGACCACTTCAGGCACAGGCCTTCTGGGGACAAGGGACCAGAGCCAGGAGAAAGGGAAAGAGATCAGCCTTGTTTCCCCCTGCAGCTGGATACAGGATTATGAGCTGTGCCAGGCACAAGAGGGAAAACTTCTCAGTGCCCTCACCAACTTTCCAATTCATTCAACAGCTCACCAACGGCAGGACCAAGGCACCTGTCTGTTCAACAAGTCCAAGCCCTAAGTCCAGTATTTCCTTGAAAGGTAACAGCTTGCTTAGTCTCAGCTTAGAGCTACAGAGCACCCTAAACACTGAACTTCCTCAGAAACTTCTTGGAATAATGTGTTTACCATCTTGCTCTGCAACAAGCAACAAGGGAGGCTGCTGCACACCCAGTCCTCTTCAGTAAGGAGAGGCCCTGACAGGCACAGAAATATGGCCAACTCCCCAGAGCCAACATAAACCCATTCTTCAGAAGGACACCCCACACTTCCTTCCAGCTGAACACCCGACCCAAACCTGGATCACCTATGTGTCACCCATGCTGGCAGAACAACCAACAGGGTTATTCAAAAACTGCTAGCACGCATTACACAACAAGAGTTTGAACCCTGCTTCCCCTCTTCTCACTA
Source organism: Climacteris rufus (assembly GCA_013398175.1). NCBI lineage: Eukaryota > Metazoa > Chordata > Aves > Passeriformes > Climacteridae > Climacteris > Climacteris rufus. Next base: position 1,121,597 of record VZRZ01003586.1, read on the forward strand.
ATCCCACATACTTCCTTCTAATTTCAAACACGACAAAAATCACTTAGAAACAATAAATTTTATTCCACTTTTATTTTCATTTGGATTGCATTGCTGATTTAAGGGCCCTGTACAGCTTGTCTTCACCACCTATTCAGGATCTCCCTGTACAACCTGTGGCAGTGCACATGGCCAGGCTGTCTGACTGGTCCCATCTGCTCTCCCTGCCCAGACTGGTTATTCTCTGAAGGTGAGGGGTGCTGCACTGAGAGATCCCTGCAGCCTCCTCTGTATTCAGGCTCTAAGGCACAGGAGTTCCCTTCCCACAAAGGTTTTCCTCTTCCGTTCATCACACCGGCAGATTCGTGTTGTTCTGTTGAACCCTTGGAGTAACTGATATGCTGCTTTGGACATACTTCAAATTATACCTCTTCAAAACCAGGCAAGGGTTCTTCATGCACAGCATTGCTCAGAGCTCACCACCAGCAGCACAATTGGCTCACTCACCAACAAGGCAACCAGCACAACCTTTAGATGTGACTCACAGCAAAAGCTCACCTGGCTGTTTGGATCTCCAAGTAAGTTACATATATGTGGCACTATCTTACTCAGTGTTAAACTCTGAGCTCCAGATCTGGGAATAAAGAACAGAAGAGCACCATTATGAATCACAGAGCAGGCTCATGTACACAACAGAGGTTTGCACAAGGTTCTGACTTACGCATTGAGTGTTGCAATAAGGCAGAGGCAAATCCCTTCTCTCGTCCGAAAATTCTTGTGTTTGAATCCTCCCAGCATCCTGTCCCACACGTACTGTGGAAGACAGAAAAGAGAAAAAAAAGAGATGGGGTAAGAAAAAGATCCTCTCTTCCAGCAGAAATACACCACATGATCCCTGGAGCTCAAATATAAGCTTTACACCCATCCAAGCAGAACAGGACAAGAAGTAGCAAGATACTTTTAGATCTGACTAATTCTTTGTCCTATGTTGACTTCACAGTAACTCCCCTCTATCTAAAACAATACTCATACTTACAGACAGCAAGTACCTTCCAAAAACCTGAAACAATTACTCTGACATGTACCCATCCCATCCTTGGGAAATCCACTGACACTCACACTCCCATGTGTACCCTGCCAGGCAACAGCCTTCTCAAGTGAAACAAGTATCTTATAACAAGGTGAAAGGAGATGAAGCCATTTCAGACAGAAAAACAGCAGAGAAAACCTTCTGACAGAAAAAGGTTTCCTTTTTTTACTCAGCCAGTCAGTCATGCTGTGGAGAGCTGTTGAACATACCTGAGGGTTAGCAGCTTGTTCCATGATTTTCAGAAGCAAGGTCTGATCCTGCTCCCTCACTGAGTCCTTAGAATCTCCCAGTCTATCAAGTAAACTTGGCAGCACTAAGGAAAGAAAACAGGAACATCCAAATCCCTCAGGGAAAAAACTCTCACAGTGGCACAGCCCCTCTACTCTCCCATCCTCCACCCAGTGGAGGCACCAGCCCTGCTGCCCTTCAGCAGAGCCTGAAAACCACCCAGAGCCTCCCCAGTGCTCTCCTGGGGAGAAACACAGCTTTGTGTCCAGTGCAAGTGCCAGCAGAGTGACGGTGACGTTCACACACAGCCCTCACCTGTGCCAATCTGGGCCTTGAAGCGATCTTGCAAGCGGGACACCAGTGCAGAAATGATGTCAATCCCCAGGAGAACCACCTGCAAGCACACACACACAGGGTGATTTAGTGAGCATTGCAACTCTAACCGCTGCTCAGTGCTAAATTCATACATATATATATATATATATATGTGCAAATTACACCAACCATGCATAAGCATCTCAGTATTTGCTGTAACTAGCATTTCTAATTAATTGCAATTATTACAGTTATAATTAGAAAATGGTGTGCACTAGAAGTTGCTTAATTATTCACTGGTAGAAATTAAACCAAACACTTTAATTATATACCTGGAATCCAAAAAAAGACACCTGTTTTGAGAGAAGCTTCGTGACAGGCTGAAGATCAGAAAACCCACTCTGATTAACTCTCCTTATTAACTACAAAAAGATACATCACATACTGAATGTACTATGTAGCCTGTACGTGAAACACTTGGCAACACCCTACAGATCATGATCCTACTGGTACGAGACACTTCCCCCCAGGTTTCTGGATAAGCACTGAAGTAGTTACACCTGGAAGTGTTAGGGACAGCCAGGTTTCTAAGACGGTGCCACCAGGGCTGTCCCAGTGCAGCCCAGCTCCCAAGTGCACATATGTACACACATATCCAGGGCAGTGCTCACAGCCCCAAGCCTGCCAGAGCTCGAGGAGCATTAGGAGAAGGCCCTCAGGCACATGTGGGATTGCTGGGGTTGTCCTGTGCAGGGCCAGGAGCTGGGCTTGATGATCCTTGTGGGTCCCTTTCAACTCAGGATATTCTACGATTCTGTTATTTACACACAGATATTTAGACTGGCTGTACCTGCGCACAAGTGTACATCCACACACATCCATACATCTGTGCTGCCCGTGCCTCCGCAGCCGCACGCGTGTGCGCGTTCCCGCAGCACAGCCGCACCCGCCTTACCCGCGCGCTCCCNCATGGAGCGCTGCTGACACCGGCACAGCTCCCACCCCCTCCATGGAGCGCTGCTGACACCGGCACAGCTCCCACCCCCTCCATGGAGCGCTGCTGACACCGGCACAGCTCCCACCCCCTCCATGGAGCGCTGCTGACACCGGCACAGCTCCCACCCCCTCCATGGAGCGCTGCTGACACCGGCACAGCTCCCACCCCCTCCATGGAGCGCTGCTGACACCGGCACAGCTCCCACCCCCTCCATGGAGCGCTGCTGACACCGGCACAGCTCCCACCCCCTCCATGGAGCGCTGCTGACACCGGCACAGCTCCCACCCCCTCCATGGAGCGCTGCTGACACCGGCACAGCTCCCACCCCCTCCATGGAGCGCTGCTGACACCGGCACAGCTCCCACCCCCTCCATGGAGCGCTGCTGACACCGGCACAGCTCCCACCCCCTCCATGGAGCGCTGCTGACACCGGCACAGCTCCCACCCCCTCCATGGAGCGCTGCTGACACCGGCACAGCTCCCACCCCCTCCATGGAGCGCTGCTGACACCGGCACAGCTCCCACCCCCTCCCACCATCGAGCGCTGCTGCCAGCACAGGCCGCCCGGGGCTCCCGCTCCGCCGCTCTCTGCCATAAACCCCAGCGCTCAGCCCGCAACCCTCAGCTTCTCGCTGGGCTTCACTCCCATTTCGGCTCCTTAGCCGAAACACACGCATAGGAACTATGTATGGCGTGCAGGGCAAACAGCCTACTCCTCCGTGTCAAGTCTCCGATAAAAAACCCTTCCTAAATACAAGCCCCTGGATCCTAACTTCTCCCAACATACAAGTGCCCCTTCTCCAAGCAGCTCCTGCAGTTTTCTCCCCTCAAAGTAACATTCTTCAACTGTGTCATTTTTTTTAATTACACATCATTTGCAACGTGCCAACAAGATCTAGAATCTATTCGTATTCCCAAGGAGAATTTTCCTCGTGCTTTTATTAAGCTGTGTTTCGCTTTCACATTCATCTTGCACACTGGATTTAATCTACCATTGACAAATGCTCAGCCAGCTGCCCTAAGCCCTATCGCTGCCTGTGTCCGCCAGCTCCCTGCGAGCCTCCCGGCTGGGTCCGGCAGCACAGCCCCAGCGAGAGGGTGGGCTCCACATGCTCATCGGTGCAGAGAGGCTTTTAGGGAAAGTCAATGGGACTCTGAGTGCCAGTCACCATTCACAGCTGTCTGATCAGTCCCATCTCGGCAGCATCCTGCACAGAGATAAGTGTGCTGCCTGCAATTACAGAGATGTGCCCCAGGGATAAATTCGATCTCGGGAGAGGAAGGAATCCATCTCTTCTTCAAACTGCCTGCCAGCCAGGAAAAGTGAGGGGAATTCATCGCTCAAACATGAAAGGCAACACATGCACAGTGCAAACACACCCTGCAGTTCACCCCTAGGATGAGGCCGGGAGGATGAGCTAAGCCTTGCAAGATTTTTGCTGTTGTCCTTATAAAAATGGGGAGTTAATTAGCACAATGATTACAGTTGGATAGCTATTGAGGAAACAGCCACTGGGATGAGCAGATGTTATTCCCGACTATGCTGGATTCATTTATCAACCCCAACGTGACACCTGTCTCAGAAGGTCAGAGGTAGAAAGCAGAAATCATGTATGGATTGACAGAGTCAACAGATCCGCAACAGACACATAACAGACAACCCAGGGCATGTCTGGCAAATGAACACAGAATTAATTGAATTCCAGCCCTGGTTCCATTGGACTGACTGCGGTGAATATTCCCCC
>VZRZ01003586.1:1125962-1168258 GCA_013398175.1 Climacteris rufus
CGTTCACCACAGTTACTGAAGCTGTGCCTGAATTAACACCCAGGGAGGAGCAGGAGGAAGCTCAGGAGCAGGGATACCTGAGCAGCGATGGGCCCCGTCAGCAACCACCCACTGCTGTGATCCCGGAGCAGGCCTCCCCAGGGAAGCCGGCTGGTGGGCACAGCTCCACACCAAGGCAGCTCTCCATCCGAAATTCCAGATAATGCTACAGTGCTGATAACTACAGAGCTATTCCAGGCCTTTACATCCGCACAGATCTGTTAGCCTGCTATTTACATGGGTCCCAAAAGAGTGATCTCAGAATCAGAATCACAGAGTGGCAGCCCGCAGTCTGAGGCTCTCCCCCTTTGCTTATTTGAATCCTGAGGTTCCCCAAGACAGTCAATAAAGCAATTTGTGCCATCCAGTATTCACCTCATTTGGCCCCTGCTGCTGCTTTGTCTTGTCTGAGAGTACTTTCTGTAGGCGCCAAAGGCTCTCAGCAAACCCTTCTCCTGCCTGTCTCCAACTGCTAGGTCATCACTCCCAGTAAAGAAGTCTCCTGTTAGTTCCCAGGATGGAACACAGCCTTTCCCAATACAGACAACACTTTTTTTTTCCCCCCCAGAGGTCAGCAAAAATAACCCAGAGCATCTGTCCTTTAATACTGAGCAGTGTTGAAAGACCTGCAGGTAGCTCCACGTATCAGAGAGCAGACAGCCCACCATCATCTGTTCCAAGGGTCACCAAGCATGGCAGACAAATAAATGTATCCAACACAGTTTAACAGAAGACACACCTAAACACACTCCCATAAAAGGGTAAGAAATCTGTACAATCCAGCAGCAGCTGATTCAGCACAAAGTGACCAGAGTGAATCACAGCCTCGGGCTATCCTGGCAGCCTGGATGAACTGTGGTGAGGGAGAGTCAAGCCCTTCCCTCCACTCTCCACACCATGCCACAGCAGAGATGTGGTGGCTGCTGCATGAGCCTTCATCCCCCCCATCTTTGCAAGGAAACAGCAACAGGCTGAGCAGTACCTCCCCACACCGTGGCTGCACTCTGCTGGCCTCCTGCTGAACCTTCTGCACCTGGCAGCTTGGGACCTAAATGGGAACGCTGGAGAGAGCTTCTATCCCAGCTGTGACAACACCTTGCTTCACGCTGCTTCAACATGCTCATCTCCACCACTGGTGACACAGCTTGGCTATTCTGCTTTGAAGTCTGCCTGAGAGGCTTTTCTTGGAGAAGGGAGGGGAAATGGAAGACAAGACTTCTAAATTTCAGTATGAAAAAAAGAATTGTTAAGAGAATTCAACTGGGCTTTTTTGAATACTTGCTTAGGTAATCTTTTGGACTCATAAGCAAAGACATGGAGAAGCAGTTGCATACTTTGAGTAAATTTATGTCTTTCTGAAAAAAGGAGAACACTTTAGCTTACACACTGAGGTGCCCAAGGCAAGCCCGCATCCCTGCCCGTCTGACCAGCACTGATCAGTCAGACAGAAAGCAGTTCTAATCCCTTGTGACATGAAACATCCATCACAGCTGAACTGGGCACTCAAGACCAAGCTGAAGTTAGATGATATTTGCAAATTCAGTTTTGAAGTCAGGTACATATTTTGGGTCAGCAGAGCAGTAACCAAAATCCTGGCAGACAAACATGAAGTCAGCTAATGAAATGCAGACTGCCGTATCCCACTGCACACAACCATAACCACATCCACCCTGGAAGAGTCAATCTCCTTCTGCTGTTCCAAGGGTTAACATTCACAGGTTCCAAGGCAGGATCACATCTGCACTGGAAGTGTGAGCCCATCTCCCCCAGCCCAACAATCTTCACACAGACACAGATGGTAAGTTTTTCTGTACAACACAATTTGCAAAACCAACACCAGCAAACAAAAAGGCAGCAACAGTAGCACACCTGGTTTTATTGGCATGACTACAAGCTGTGGTCAAAGAGCTGAATGGGGGAAATCCTGAAAAAAATATTCTTGGGTTCTTTCTCTAGATTCATGAGACACCATCCATTATGTCACAGACACCACCTTCAAAATCCTCAAATTTCCCAATGGAATTGGGTGAACCAAAACACCCAATGAAACCACTAGCACTTGTAATATGAGCAGAAACCTGGTTATTGAAAGCTCTTCTTCATTTACAAGCCTGGAAACAGATCAGCAACTCAGTAAAAATGCATAGTTCTAAACTGAAATAAATTCCAGGAAGACTAAGGACATTTAAATGCTGGGAGGTATTAAGAAAAAGTTGTCAGAAATGATCACTACAGAGATGTATTTTTACAACTACTGTTAGGACACAAGGGCACCTTTCCTGTGCAAGAGCAAAATACCCCAACAACTATTTTCTGGAGCCAGTGAAAAAAAGCCAATAAAAGCCCCTCTGTTGTCTCTTGATCTAAGAGCTACAGACTTGGTAGAACACATGAGAAATTCAAAGCAATTTAAGGAAATGCCCCACAGAGCAAAAAGTTATCGCTACAAAAATTCCACAAAGAGGGTGATGCTTAAAAGAACGCAATGACCTTGAAATGTGGTCATCTGCTTGCAGGAGAGCTGACAAGTATGTCCCAGGTGAAGGAGCTGGAGCAAGTCAGCCCTCAGTCACACTGCTCCCTACCCTGCCTCTGCTCAGGGGAATTAAGGGGTGAGTTCCAAAGAATAAGTCATTCACCCTCTTTTGCAAAGACTCTGAACTGGTCCTTGAGTGGGTGCATATGATGGGAAGAGCAGCCCCTGGGCTCTCTCCAGGGACAGGGAGGGAAGCACAAGTTGCAGAGTCACTGCTGTGGAGTACAGGAGGCTCTCCTACCCTGAGCAAGGTCAAAGCTCCAGACAGCACAGCAGGTAAATCACCACTGACACAAACTACAGTCTGCCCAGTCTCCAGGGAAGCAGCACTCTTGGTAATACAACAGGAGACCTTGCAGTTGAAAGCAGTTACAACTTATTTCACACTTTCACGTCTCAATTACCCCAAACACTGCTGGAAAAACAGCAGCAGCAGCATAGTCTCAGAGAAGTGGTCCTGCTTATGCAGCACCTTACAGCTATGGATACCTGCATGGCAGCACTCAATGCTCAGTGTCTTCACATGAAACATCACAACAAAACACCTACACTACCAACTGCTGTTGCCTTTGGTTCCTCACCACAAAGCAGTTAAATATCTTTATCACAAACACTGCTGTTATTCTCTACATTTCCACTGCCCCCAGCTGAGCACTTACACCTACAGCCAGGCCCTCAGCTAGTAAGGAAAAATGAATGTAGCTCTGTGAGCACTGATGAGAGCACGCCCCAGATCAGCCTGGGATCAGGACCACCACATCCTTGTAGCTTGGGTTGAATCTCAGGAGCTCAAGGCATAATGAAGCCTCGTACAATGAGTACTCTTAGAGAAAAGCAACAAGAATATGTCAGGGAAAGGAAAAAAGCCAGTGCAATGCCCTGTTTTGTTTTTCATAGGAAAATGGAAAGCCTTTATTATGGCAACTAATCAATTGCCAGCATAGCAATGTGCCTTATTAGCAGACAGGCTGCTTTACCTAATGACATTGCCTTCCCCTCCATTAGCAGCAAAAGGCTGCTACAGTGCACAGAGCAAGTGAGAAATCACACTGGCCATCTGCCTGGAGGCAGAACCATAATAGCTGGAGCACCTCAAAAGCTCCTAGCACAGAACCACTGACCCCAACTCCATCTCTAGCACTACAGGAATAGAAAGCCGCAGCACATTTTAAAACTGAAACAGAAGTGCTTCTGAGGGTTTGGACAGCGTCTGGAAAAAAACAAGGCAAGCGCATGACCGAGCAGATAATCACCGGCAGTCTTCTGCTCCCTTTGGGCTCACAGAGACTAGTAAGAACTGTGAGTGTGCTCAAATATCCAGATACTCCCCTTGATCACTAGTTCCCAAGCTCCTGAACATCTGTGCTTCCAGATTACACCATTCACCACCAGCTTTTATGAGGAACAGCCATCCTGCACTGCAGTGATGACAGGATGCATGGACAGCCTCATGAGGAGGGCACCAAAGCGGTGCAGAAAACACAGCCAAGTCCCACCAGCTGCTGGCAATGTGAAAAAGCTGGGAATCCATCAGGGAGGCTGAGCAGCCCCTGTGGTGAGGAGCAGGCAGCAGCCGACTCGAGTGGGGTACTTACTAAACGCTGACATCTCTTGCTAGATCACAGTTAATGAAGCTTTGTTCTTGCCTTGTTTGGGAAGAAAGGAACACATGCAATTAAGAATGCAACATCATTTTCAGTAGCCACAGCCTTTGTAAAACTCTGGAAACACCCTAAGACCTAAAGCTTTCACAGCACCGCCCAGCCCTGCACAGACAGCCTGCCTGCTCAGCATGTACCACACACTCCTACACCCTTGAGCACAGCCTCCAGACACAACCAGCAAGAGCCTAATGGTACAACAATGAAGAACTCCACTGAGGAAAGAAGAAAGGTTCAAGATGACTTTGTCAGTCACAGAAAGACAGACAGTAGAGCCCAGGAAAATGAAGAGATGGATGCCAGGTAGAGAAAAGGGCATGGGATGGGAAGAAGGAATACTTCCTCCACAGAGGAAGGCATCACTTCAGCCAGAATCCTACTCATACTCTTTCTGACCCATTCAGGAGAAAGGTCAGAGGATGACCCCTAAAGGTATGGGTTAAAACACTTCCCAGGGAGGGGTGCACCTGAGCTAGACCTAACCCAGCATTCACAGCAGCCACAAGAGGCAGCACAGCCCATACAGCAAGTGGGATGCTTCCCACACCCTACTGTCCAGTAAGAGAGGTCAATGAAGAGTTACTGGCTTAAGCTACTGAGAGCTATGGGCTTAAGCTGTTGACTACATAAGTTTCTTCTTTTACCATTCTCTCTTACTCCCTCTCCAAGGTACTGTTAATTGCTGGTTTTCAATTCATGCCAAACAACTTAGAGGGGAAAATTCCAGAGGTTTACCATAGAGCTTTACTCCAGGAAAAACCAGGACCCCAGAAAAAACAGCGCCACAAGAACACAGAAGGGGACAGTCCCAGTGCTGACCTGCTCACCTGAGTGTGCCTGTGCAGGTGGAACCAGATGTGACATGAGCAGGTATGTCCCAGTGCCCATCTGCAAGCTGGGCAGCTGCCACCGTGCACTCTGCTCCAGCCACTGTGTGATCCTGCAAGGGACAGGGACATTCGACTGCAGTGACACCACTGGCCCAGGCCTAGCACCCTGCAGACCTCCCTACACAGCTCTTGGCTCAGCAGCTCAAACCACTCTGTAATCTATGCCTGCCTCTTGCAACTATGGCTTACACCCAGCTCTTAGAACAGTTCTTGATCAATTCAGGCATCGTTTTTAATATTTTTTGACTTTTGGCAATTAGATCTCTTCCAAGACTTTGATCTATATGGTCTAGGAAACCAAAGAAAAAGATTCTGTCCCTGCCCATTTAAAAGCTAATTCTAGCTTAGAGAGTAATGCTTTCCACATGCTTCAGAACTAAACCCCGCATGTCACTTAACACACAGGAAATAAAAATTATTTAATGTTCCTTTCCTCAACTCCTTTTGACCTATGTGTCTTTCCCCTTGCCTTTTTGGCTGTCGTCATTGAGATCTGGAGCAACAGCTGATGCATCACTACTGAGCTCTCACAAGAGAATAAAACGCCTGTTTTCCTCCCTCAGACTGAAAACAGATGCCTTTCTACTTGTGTCCATCAGACACTCAATTATATGACAGCACAGTGAAGCACAATGCATCTAAATCAGGGCACACCCTCGGGCCACATGGGTGCCTGGCAAGTGGTCGGGAACCCAAAAAGGCTTTGCAATCTCAGGCAGGCTATGTCTCCACAAGTATGCAGGAGACACCTGCACACATCCAGGGCAGTTTTCTTGCCTTGGCAATGTCTGCAGAACTGCTCTGGAGCAAACACCACGTGCACCAAGCGCTGTATGCTCCCACTGCGGCTCAGCTGTGCACTTGTGGCTTTTCTAACAAGTCTGGGTTCTCTAAACCCAATTCCATACAAAAAATACTCCTCATCATCCTACTCATCTGACATTCCAGATCTGAAACAGGTGACAGTTGTCACCATGGTCCAACTTTTCAACAAAATCTGCCTAGAAAGATTATACTGGCTCCTGTAGTTCTTTTGGAAACCCACTGCTACAAAAAAACTCCTGCAACTGGCACATGGGGAAGCCCAGCCACGGCAGACAGAAGCAAACAGCCTGGCAATCCCGGTTTCAAGATCCAGCTTGCGATACATGGATGGGCTGACACTGGTAAGAGCTCAAGAAGTACCTGTTCCATGTCTGTTCCTGTGGCTGAAGCAGTCCAGTCTCCACACCTGTTCAACTGGAGGCATTTTAGAGACAAAAAAAATCCTCCACCCTAAAGAAACAAACAACCAAACACCCCGTCCCCCCCCCAAAAACAAACAAACAAACAAAAAGGCCCCAAACCCTACCAAAAAACCACAACCAAAACAAAAGAAAAAAACCAACCACAAACAAGGGAAGAGAAGGGAATTCTGCATCCCGTACTGCTTGAAGAAGCCAGCATTTTGTTAAGGGAAAAGAACAAGCCATCTGAGCAGCTGACAGCACAAGTGGAAAACCAATTGGAAAATTATAGGGACAAACCACATATATTTTGGCTTCTATATCCAGCTCTAGAAACACATTTAAACAAGTCAGGCAAAGAGCTCCTATCAATGCTCTAGTGCCACAGCTACATACACACAAGCTTCCCTCACATTCAGAGGTTTCCACAAATTCTTGTGGATTAATACAAGAAAGGTATTAATTAAGTGTTCAACTAAATCATTACTTCTTGGACTAATTATCTTAAATGGAACTCTTTACAACTGAAACACATAAGACGAACAGAAGCTGTAACACAAGAAGCCACTCAGGGTCAGCACAGGTACACAAAGGGCTCAGCCGGGTGAAGCAGGGACCTCCTGGACAGCTTCTACTCACCTTTCACAAGGCTTTCACTACATTTTCCTCTCCTTCACAAAAACTCTCATCATTATTTTCAACACACCAATGGCTAAGCTGAATCAAGTGTTTAAATAACCGTTTTGTCTGTGATTTTAGAAGCCTGATGCCTTGTTTTGTAATTCTGTTCTTTTCTCAGAGGTTTGCTCTCGCTGGATGCTTGCTAACAAGAACAGCCTTCTTGCTTTCTGCTGAACAGGATACACTGTACATTCATGCAAACAGTTAACAGCACAGCATATATTTACAAAATGCAGAAACTTAATTTAATATAGCTTAGTAAAAGAGATTGTGTCATGTTTCAGGGGGAGGGAGGGGGTTTTGTGCCCCAACACCGCAAAAACTTGAAGCAACACTGAAAATCAGTTCTGAAGAAGAGCAAATGCAAACTGCAGAATTCAAGTAATATTGCACCTCAGAGAAGAAAAGGGAACAACAATTTTCCAGACGTTTCCTTCTAGTTAAAATCAACAGGTTTTATGAAAGAAACATAGAAATATTTGGAATTCACTGAGGAAGAGACTTACTTAAGAGACTCAGCTCTCCCCTGTGGTCATCACACATACATTCAAAGCTGGATTTACTTACTTTCTCCAAGAGGCTTTAAGGAAGGCTTGGTGGAAATTTCTAGAACACAAATTAGATGCCAGCCCTAACTTAAATATTCAGCACCAGAGGGACCGATACCTCTAAAAACGTGCCCTTCACATCTCTGAAAACTTTTCATTCTACACCATCTTATCTCTTTGTATTCATACAGTTGGAAGTTATGTCAACCTTCCTGCTCCTGGAACTTCAAAAGTGGTTTATTTCCTTTGAGAAATCTATTCCAAACTGAAGTGTCCCATTAGTATTATTTTTTGTTTTAAATAAAGCAACAACTTTTACACAGATGGGAAAGCATGGTCACTCTCAAAACTCCAAAATCTGATGTCTTGTGAATTCTGAAACAAGACAGACAGAATGCTGGATGTGGATGTGTGCCACTACTAACCTGATATGAAAAGGATGCCAGATGGCTTCCTCCCATTCCAGCCAGTCCTACTGCACATTCCAAACAGAGTTAAATGACACAGTAACTCTTTACCTTTAGCATAAGAATAGGCCTCACCAATAAAATCAGGTTAGAAGTTGTCTCCAAAGGCCAATTAGTTCAACAGCATCCCCACCCCACTGCTCAAATTATATCAGACAGATTTCTACAAAGTATTTTGCTTTACTTGATTCTTAACATACAAGTCTTCAGCTGTACTTGATTTCAACTGTTCATGAAAACCTGCAACAGTTTTATATATTCTAGTTAGAAGCAGCCCTGTTAATTCATAAACAGGTTTAATGAGCTTCTGTGTCATCACCTGTAAGACCCTGCTAACAGACTGTGAAACACCAAAACTGATTTTGGTTTTTTAAATCATTCTCTACGTACAACAGTGTAAGCCAGACAACAATTTGTAGCCCCCACAGCCTCCAGCTACATGACCTGATCCATGACAATCCTGGACTTCAAGAGCGTTCCATGCCGGTATAAAGGATCTGCGACACGGATCAGGGAGCAAGATACACACACACATCAGGTTCAAATACTGCCAGGAATCAGTGCGTTCTTTTCAGTAAGGAAATGGCATTGGGCTTTTGGTTCATTTTTGTAGGAGGTTTTAACTTGACATCATCTGATAAAAGTAAAAACTTCAAAGTCACACAGCGATAGGCTTCAATTACTATTTCTCTATCAGCCTGTCAATGGCAATGGGATTCAGGAAGGAGGAGGGATTGCTGCTGGCAAGTCTCTTGCAGTCTATGGCACAGAGGCTGTTTCAGCTGAAAGGGAGATTGAGTTTCACAGATAGTAACTATGTCAGGCTAGAAAACATAATTTAGAGGATTTAAAATATGACAATGCCCAAGGATAACACCAAGAAACATAATATGCTTTCCTGATAAGACTGCTTGTAGTACAGGTTAGAGATCAAGTGGCTCCTTTTTCTAAAGCACAGACACTGTAAGAGAAGTCAAGCAGATAGTTGCTAAATCTTTCACAAAATCAACACCACAAACTGATTCAGAAGTAGATCCAGCTACAGTGAAGTCTCTTCTTGCCCTTCATCCTTTTCCTCCTGTAGGTTAATAGCACTTTCCTGCACCCTAGCAAGACAGGAAATACAAGATGGTGTTTTTCATGAGTTTTCATATCCTCATCTGGAACTACAGAGCATTATTACTATCATAAACTTGTCACACTGAGGTCTAGCAGTACTGTATGTTGGAAAGAAGTATTATTTGGCTTCTTCATATACATCTGCCTGCAGTGTTGGGACTGTGCCAGCATGCGGTCCAGTAACAAATGTAGTTCAGTCTAAGATCTGTACATGCAGGGGAAAAAAAAATCCATGCAGACCTACTCAAACACTCACATTGCCATTTAAAGAGATTTCTCCTCCATCTTTCAAAGGGAATTTGAGTGTGTACATATACATTCTGTTCCTTGTCTCCAAATTCATATATCAAAGAAGATGCCACAAACACAAAGCAATACAGAAGCAAAGCACAGATTCTTCATTAACTCTTTCTTCAAAGAAAAGAACTTCAAGAGATGTGCAGGCCCTGCACTGTTTTTCGATGTATCCTGACATTTTCATGAACCAAAGGTAAGGAATTTGGATTAGCTGCTACAGGCCAGATTCTGATCCACCAGACCAGCACAAACCCAGAACCTTAAGTCAGCTGTCTGCACTCACATTCTCCTCCGGAACAGAACAGGGAAATCAGCAGTCACTGCACATTTCTCACCTTTTGATGACTTAATTCAGACCTTAAAAAGTCACCTAAATTCTATTAAGTAGGGGAAAAACAATTCCAGAAACAGATTTTTAGCTACTAAGCCACTTCAGTCTACTAGGGAGATCACATGCTCTTTAAAGAGTTGCCCAATTACATGCTGACCTTACATGGGCTTTGATAGTTTCTTTAAGTGACTCATTAAACAATCCAAGACAGTGAAAACTTTATTTTGCAAGACAGGTTAATGCAGTTGCATTATTTTTCCATAAAATTTTTCTTGATCACTAATTAGGACTATAAGTCAGGATATGGCATCATTAACACTTCCCTTTTATTGCTTCTCCCCAGCAAGAAATACAAAGTTGTAGGCAAAAAACTCATGAAAAGCAATCCAAAAATCCCTCCTTAGGAAGGTCTGAGAAGGGATATAACACTAATGAACACCAGCACTGATTTTATTGTTCTTTTCACCTGTATAAAGCAGCATGCAAACAGCACCCTTCCAGCCTACCCTGTCTGTGCAAGAACTTGAGGAAATTCTCTGACTTTACAGAAAGGAACTGGTGTGCTCTTAGTTAACTCTGAGCACCACAAAACAGACTTGCAGCTGAGCCAGGGTCGGGCTCCCAAGTCTGCCCTCCCAAGCCTTCGGTCAGGTCCTCTTCCCCCACCCAGGAGATGTGGGTCTGGGCACAGCTGCCTCCCAGCCACACCGAGCAAAGAGCGAGCCCAGCACCTGCCACAGCTCTCCTTCCCCACCAAGTTAGAGAAGAGCAGCACAAGTCAAACCAGATTTCTGCTCCCACAACAGCAGTTCAGGAACTTTTGAGGCAGGCCTAAAAGCCATTGCTTGCTTCCTGCAAGCCCTAACTACAGCAGCACACTGCAGTGCACAAGAGGCACGCTCTTCCTGAGGCAGCAAAGCCAACCAGGAACAGCAGCAAGGGAGCTCCACCAAGGAATGGACAGGAAGACAGTGAGCATTAAACAGACGCAGTCACAAACCAAAGCCCTGCTGACAGCACCCATCGCTTCTGCCATGTCCATCAGATGACTGAGAGACACTCTGTAAGCACAGGGACCACCAAGGGAAACTACAGCCCAGCTGACTTGTGCAGGACATTTCTGCTGCAGCCTCCAAGACCATTTCTCTTCTCCACTGTTGCTCTCCAGGCTGTACATGCAAGAAGTTCATCCAGAGGAGACTGACTGGAACCCCTGTCTCCACGGGCTGAATTCTCCATGCACACAGATCAGTNGAGGAGGAGACTGACTGACTGACTGACTCCTTACCAGAGGAGACTGACTTGAGCCCCTGTCTCCAAGGGCCAAATTCTCCATGCACACAGATCAGTATTACCTTTTCTACAGGTGCCCTTCCTGAAATGCCTTTAATTCATATCATCACATTCTTGATCACAGCAGAAGTTCCTAGTCAGGGTGACATATCAACATTGTGACCCATTTGTCTGCCACAGCACAAAAGCCTCCCCAACAGTGTCTCCTTGGCATGACTGTAGCTGCACTCACCCCATCTGCCAGCGTGCTCTTTTCCCTGCCACATGCTGTGCCTTTCTAGAGATCACAAAAACTATCTCTGCCCACGACAGTGCCTGTAAAGCTTCATCCCACATCTCCCCCCATCTCTTTGTTAATGACACTGCTACAGAACTGGCACTAGAAACCAGAGATAGCTGGAAACCAATTACCATAAAATGGCTAAAGATTCCTTTAGATCTTCACTAAATAATGAAGATGTTACACCTCCAAGGGCACATGACCCTTCAAGTAAAGGAGGCATACACAAGGCAGAGGCAGATTGAGCAGATTTACCGCCAGGCAGAGAGGTTGTGTTCTTCTCTACCCTTCAAGTACTTAGCACCTTTCTGGGATGAAAAGAGCAGCGTGCCCTCCTCCCAGAACCCCACCAGATCGAGCAGCACAGACAAAGCTCTGCCAACACACTGCAGAACAAGACACAAGCTACCAGCCTCATTTGGCACAGGATAACAATTGTAGTGAAAACCACACTGAAGAGATTTTGCTAGCATAGGCTCGAACAAAGGTGGTGATCATCTTTTCCCATATCCTCCAGGAGAAGGATAAAGAGAAATCCTCTTAGATTAGCTTGAAGAAAATTAAACATGCAGAGCACAGGGGCACTGGAACAGACTAATTCGAGAGGCTGTGAAATCTTCAAAGGGTGTATTTTAAGCATAGCTTGGATAAATATCTGACAGAAGACATCCGGGTACATTCGTTTGTCTTCTGTGAACAATAAACTGGATTTGACTGTTTCCTGAAGTCCCTTATATGACAATACCTACAAAGCCTCAAAATTTCCTCCTTGCCATTAGAAGGATATTATCAGCAATATAAGTTATTAGTTAGCAAGCATCCTTTACGAACAATAAAAGGCAGAGTGATAGACTCTTATTAGCAATCCACTGTGAAGTACACTACACTGGCTAATAAAAGTTAGTCCCCAGGGTAATGTTGACACCCTCGTTAATAAAACTTTGCAATACTGGTTTAAATCAAGATTAATGTGCAACCACGAAGTATATAAAGGCTAGGGTGAGCCTTACACTCCCTCTCCCGTGTCTGAAACTCAAACTATATCCATCCTCTCATTCCCTGCAGGATCCTTAGCTAATTCTACACCAATGACCCCAACTTAAACATGCACACAAACAGAATTTTCTTCTTGACAAAACGTATTTTGAGCCAAGCTTTGAGAATAATGGAGCATGTACATCACGAGATTTCTTGGAATAGCATATTAGAGAACATGAAAGAGCTTTCTCCTTGCTGCAAGCAAGATGCACAGAAACATTTGGATTCTATCACACTGAGCTGCTCCAAAACCCAGCAAAATTCCTCACACTTGTGACATTCATTATTCAGCCCCTAACAATAGGTCTTAAACTTTTGCCTCTTCAAAACAACTTTCTAATCACCCATACACTAACTTCACAAAACACACATGCTGGACTCTGCATGAAAAGGAAACAACCTTAGAACATTCAGCATGCTCTGTCTTGGATTCCACATCAGTGTGACTCAGTTGTGCTGCTTTACAAGACCTGCTGCTAAAGCCAGAGTAACACACAGACCAGCCCCTGCCCAAGTAAATTGTACCAGTTTATGCCACACTAAGTGAGCTAAACCTTGTAAAGAAGTCCCTAGGCCACTCACATGTAGTGTTTTACTCATTAAGGAGAAGTTTAATCTAAATTGCATGAAAGTGTGTCAAAAAAGAAATTTGCACAATTTCCCAGACCATACGGAAAGTGTCTCAGCCCCACATAGTTGAGACCCACCACATCTTCCTTAGCTGCTGGCTCTGGAAGGGGCAAGCAACAAGCTGATCTTAAGTTAGACATCCTCCCCCAACTACAGAGGTCTTCACATCAGCCCCCATTTTCAAATCACTACAATGGGCTTACACAGCCAGTATCCTTAACAAGTACAAATATTTTCCCAAAAGAACAGAGAAGAGACTCGGGAGGAGGGAAGACATTGTACACTTGGACACTCCATTCTGAATCCAAGTCCATAACAGCCCAGTTCCTACAGGAAACACAAGCCTTGCACCTCTGCTAACTCCAGCTGTGACATTCACAACTTGTGCTCCCAGGCCTTGGGAACAGTCTCACTGCAGCTCATACAGGAGAGGATATTAAACAGCCCAGGTTACCTGGAAATAGAAACTTTATTTTCAGACCTTATCTCAGGAGATTTTTTCTTCAATGGATAACCTGAATACCATAAAAGCAGAGGCCACCAAAATACAGGAGTTACTACAGGCTAGTCTTACACATTGATGTGTAGAACTCGTATCACATTATTGCAATTCCTATTAATCACAGGGAAAAACAAAGTCTAGCCTGTGGTTAGGATTTCCTAAAAATTCATGTGCAACCTCTGAAACTCTTCAACAGTCTTTCTCCAGAACTTTCTCTGGGAAAGAGATGAACAAAATGGGCAACCAACTTCCAAGCTGGGCACTGCTGCACCTCTGCTGCAACTGTGTCCTCTCCTACAGCCTTTAATGCAGAGCACAACCTCCCACAGGCAGGGGCTGCACCTCCTTGCTGCCTGCAAACACTGCAAGCAGGACAGAAGCAAGCCAAAACAGTCTGCTGGTGTCTGCAAGGTACCTAAAGCATCATCTCACGAGCCACCTGCAAATACACTGGATGGCTATTGTGATTCCCTGTACAGAAGAGCTTGGTTGTGGTGCAGACCTGTGGTTTGCAAACCTGGATTTTGTCATTATCACCTCTCTTTTCCAGCCTCAGCCACCAGTGGAGGGAGAAGGGTTTGCTGCAAGCTGAGTCAATAGCAGGCTCGTCACTATTAAACATTCTTCACCATCACTCTCCTCTTATTCACACAAAACAAAATCCACACAGCTCCTGCATAGGTCAGATAGGAGTAGTACTGGTTGGAGGACAAGGGTCTGCAAGAGAAATTTTCTTCTTTCAAACCTGAGCTATGGAATATGCTTGAGAAGGAGTGAATGGCAAGCTCTGCCCTCCAGTCATTTCCCAAGAGCCTAAAATACTGGAGGCACAATTGCAATTACCTGCTGCTAAGGCTGCCAGCTCAGCAGCAGCTAAGCCCTTCCCATGGTTCCCAAGTGAATTCACTGTGGTGGTTTTAGGAACTGGGCAAACAGACCAGACCCAGCAACTGAATCCTGCAATCCTGCCAATACACTTCTCCCTCCTTTAAACAACCTCCTTGAGACCTGGGGGAACAAGGCATCATTAATCTGGAACGAGAAGCATCTGCATGTGGCATTAGCTACAACACCTGCATAGAGCAGCAAGACAGAAAACACCTTTTCCCCTGGAGCTAATCCCTGCAAGGGCACCTGCTTTCCCAGCAAACCTTTACACCAGCACAAACCCAGTTCCCATTCAGCTGCTCACACTTCAGCAACCCAGACAGATGGTCTCTAACTTGTAATCTTCTGACAGACACAAAACCCACCTGCAGTAGTTGAATCATGTTTTTACACCACAGGGGCCAAGGCTAGCAAGCAACTCCCCTGGCCTCTCTTCCACACAGCGAGGAATCCTTCTCAACAGGAATCTGTGCAGCAGCCTCCATACTTTGGAGGCTTCATAGAAACGTAAGGCAGCAAATGAAGAGCATGAACAATAACCAGGGATTTCCTCTCCACTACGGAGGCATCTTTCCTGCTGGCCTGTTTCAGTCAGAGGAGGTCTCCCTCCCACCGTGTCTGGTACCAGCATATTCCTCACACTGGTTCTGTACCTCTCCTTCCAGACAGAGGAGACAATACAGCACACCAGGTTCTGTGCTCACCACACCAGAGCAGGCCAAGGAAGCTCCAGAACAGGCTGGTGAGCACAAGCTTCACACTGCCAGTGCTGGGCAGGGCACCAGCGTGCCCCAGGAACCAACCTACCCAATGCAACTGCTGGTGCAGCAAACAGGGCAGGAGGAGCAGCTCCACATGAACCTCCACCAATGCTGCAGTAAATACACTTCTATCTTCAGGATGGTTTCTTTTCCATTCAGAAGACAGAAGGGTGGCAGGGTACACTGCAAGCCCACTGCCAAATTTTCCCTGTAGTACTGCCTTGCTATTTCATCCGTGAACTAGGAACTAAATACAATCTCTACCTTAATGCCTGGTGACTAAAAAACATAGCATCAATATTTAAACCAATGACAGAAACCCTTGACAGAAAGCAACACATCTGTGCCAAGTCTATAGTTCAGGCAGGTGGGAGCAGCAGTCTTCAGTGATGGGTTCAGCCATTTTGTTGGTCTGAAAAGTAATTCCAGATACTTTTAGATGAAATGCACTACAGAATTTAAAAATTTATATTAATCTCATCCTTCCAAAATCATTTTACCTTCTTTTGATCCAGCATCAAAGACTTTCAGGATATGTGTATCATTAACCATGCCAATCAGAAGAACAGTGAACCTCCAAACCAACTATTTACAGCACATGTAGCAAAAAATATGCACTAAATTATTTCTAAATCAGTTCTTGCAAGATCAGGGGAGAAGCAGGGAGGCTCCTCCTAACAAGCAGGAGTTTCAGGAAGTTTTATACACAGATTAGTTCTAGTGAAAGCATCAAAGAGCATTATCTGCACTGAAGGAGTCCATGCTCCAGCCCAAATACAGTCCGTACTGGAAGATGGCACTACACAAGGCACGGGCCACCACCACAGTCTGAGACCCACTGGGCCCACAAAACTACACAAAGACTGACATGTGAGACTCAGCTGTGCACAGTGCAGACAAACCAATTATTGCTCACCACTAACAAAAGAGCATTAGAAAATAGGAGATCTACAGCTCCTCTGGAACAGAACATTTATGTCCCTGTGACTCTCCCCTTGCAGACTCCTGGTGCATGTGCACAAACTTGCTTCCAGCAGCAAGTTGAAGCTCACTGCATTAAGGAGAAAATTAACTGTGCAAGTCAAATAAAAGCACGTATGCTTCTTTTCAAGTTTCCTTTTCATCTTTTGATGCTAGATAAAAGGAAAAAACAAGATTCATCTCACAGGTATGCAACTGTTCCAAAAATGAGCACTGAACAGCAGAGATTCAAAACAGACAAGCACAAAGATGAAAACAATATCCATAAGCAGCTTAAGCACATCATCCACAAACACTGACCCTGTCAGTGAGAAATAGGAATCTTGTGGCAAAGGACCCTTCCAGCTTTATCTGGGTTCAGTCCCTATCTCCCTCCCTGCCAAGGCTCAAGCCTCAAGTTCTTGCAAGACTGCAGACACTACTACAGGTCCTGGGACAACCAAGTATCTGCTGAAGAGCTTTTCCAAACACCTTGTTGTCAGTTCTTCTATTTGCTAAAGAGTAACCCTTCCAAATGTGATCATACAATCCCAACTCATCACCCAGCATCAACCCAAGCAATGAATGTTCTGCACAAGGACCCCCCTATGGGACTGAAGCCTTAATTCCAAATCACAATCCAGCTTGTAATGTTGGCTAGTCAGCTGCTCTCCCCAGACACTTATACCCAGAATGATTCTATTCAAGTCAAATGAGATTGCAAATTTCTCCCAAAATAACCAAGAGCAGAATTCAGGATGTCAAAATAAGCATTGTCTGGAAGCAGAGGGAACCATCCTTCTCGCACCACTGATCTAGGAAGTGCAAAGGAAATAGCAAGGACAAGAGAAGAAAAAAATGACTGAAAACAGCATTATCTGTCTAGCATCAAGCTACATTATTTTAAAGGACACAGGCAGGAAAGACTATGATCTCTTTATCCTACATTATTTGCACTGGTAACAGATTTTTAGAGGCAGAAGGGCCTCATTAGATCAGTTAATCTGATATCCCATATAATACAGTTCATGAAATCCCAAGCAGTTCCTCCTGTACTGAAACCAATTATTTTCTATGAATAAAGTATTTCTTCTGGAGCAGCGTTAGGGTTTAACCCAATTTAAGACCTTCAAATCAAATAAAGGAAGAAAATCAGAACTAAGAATTCTGAACAACAATTTATTTTTTGTTAGGGATACACGCATTGTATACACTACAGTAAAATGCAGGAAAACATAAGCATTTTTGTCATCTGCTAAAAAGCATACTCCAGCCCCCAACTCACATGCAATAGTTTACAGCATTTTGAAATGTACAGTGATCTACATACCTTCTAATAAGGATGTGGATCTCTACAGAGCAAATGTAAGCCCACAGGCAACAGCCTCACTTCCTTTGAGTGATCTTTTATAGCTCCCTAAACAATAAACCAAGTCCCACGTGGCTGAGAGCTCACAGGTTGGAAACTGGTGTGCTCCAGCCAGAGTGCAAACAAGCAGAGAGGGCCGGGGTCGTTCCTATAACCATTCCTAGGGCAGTACAGAAAACAGCAACAGCCCAAGATGTTTTTCCCCATCTTCTATTGTGTAAAAGCTTTATACAAAACAGCACCTTTAAAAGATGCCACATTCACACAATGCCCAAGTAACTAGCACAGAAGCCAAAATTTCTGATCTAAATTCACATATAATTGACTATAAAAAGAACTATCAAGGTGTTTTTACTTTAAAATCGCCAAAACTATGACATGGAAATACAGATTCCAAAGCTTCAAACAGTGGGAGTGGAAAATCATAAATTTCAATCACAAACTCTGACTTCCATAACAAAAGACTAAACAAGATTAGTTATCCCCCAATTACCCGTTATTGAAGGTAGCCTCAAAGGAATGTCTCCCAGAAAAAAATTTCCATAAGAAGCAAAATTCTAATGTAAATTAATCCTTATTAACATGCACACAAGTAACACAGGCATGTTATTAAAAGCATTTGAAGAGCTAAAACTAAAAATAAACAGGCAGGTCTTCCCCACATTAGCTGTGGTGTTCACCCAAAATTATGTCCCATCTCTGGAGAGCCTGCACATGGCACACTGCAGCAGCTGGGGTCAATTTGAGTTTCTCCCACTTAATGACAGCAGGATCTGGCCGTTAATTAAGTACCAGACTTCCTATTGTCCCAGCCCTACCACACCTTTCCTGATTGAAAAAGGCAGTTTTTACAGCATTTTTGTTTCAGTTGTTGCTCGGCCAAGTTTGGCTGCAGAGCCATTTTCCAGCCCACGTTCACTTACCAGAACTGCTGCTCTCATTCATCACAAGTGCCCTTCTGATCCCCGGAGAACAACCCCCAGTAACACATTTCATTGCCATCCTCCCATTCTGAACATCAGACACCAACAACTGCTGATAGCCATGAAGTAAAGAGAAGGAAGAAAAACAAGATCAGGGCATCTCCTTGACGTCCCAGAAGTTTTTCCTGGCTCAGCTCCCACCCTGATGAACACCATCTAAAAGTCCTGCCCTTGGCCTCTCCTTTTGCCTATTCTTCCCTTACCCCAATGTAAAAAAAGGCACACCAGAACCCATCCTCCTGCTCTCTTCCTCTCAGACTGCCACATGAGAGTCACCACTGGGTATCTTCCCATAGGGAAAGCAGTCTATCCCACCCTCATCCTTTGCCGTAGCTCCATCTTTTCCCAGATCAGCAGCTTTCTCCTCCAAGCTCCTGGCTCATGCACACCTGCTCAGATTCCCCAGAGGCCTTTATCCAGGCCTTTGGCACTGTCAGCATTAACCTGTCTGCACAACGACTGGTTCTTTGAGACATGGACACTCGCACAGCTCCCCACGCTTTCCCAATCCATGTCTCACCCATGCAAAGCACAGCCTTTGCTCAGCGGTGTTTGAGGGCTACAGCTGCACCGAGGGAGCCCTTCTGACTGGGAACATGAAAACAGCAGCACCACCCCAGCCAGCCCTTTGTGCCTAGAGACTTGTACTGACGTTTGACCGGCGATCTTGGAATCATGTAACTCCTGCAAAACAATTGTGATAAATTTGGATTCTAGTTAAAACACAGCAAAAACATGACATGGAAGTCTGGAGCACCCAGAGTATTAAGTATATATTCCAGTAATTCATCCTGGCTCTCCAGTCTAACTCAACCTTCCCTTCACCTAATTTCCCTCCTTTAGGTTAGCTGAAAGAAATGGGGAACCCATGGGACCCACTGACCTCTCTATACAATTTCACTGCTACGTCACAAGAAACCTGCTTTCCACAGACCAAAAAGCCAGCAAGGCACCCTCATACCAGCTTTCACATGACTTCATTTTGTAACAGCTACCACCTAGAAAAGTCACCAACTCTCATTCTTAAGTGTTTGCCCAGCTACAGCACATTCTGCTACAAATCCCATGCACTACTTCCTCCTGAAAATGGCCACCAGAATACTCTGAGAGATGCCTACCAGAGAGCAATCAATTAACATCAGTCCCAGATACCTCAGTGACAGCACAGTGAAGGATCAACAGCTGAGAAAAGACCATGTTAGTGCCTAGTACTCAACTGAGATCTCTCCCTGACTAGGAATCTGAAAGACACTTTTCAAGATTATTAAGTCTCTAAATTTGCAGTATTTTATGCAGACCTAAAATTCAGCCTATCCCATGTGTATTAAACAGCTTGACATTCTCACATGCTTCTCAGCAGCTCACCTTTCACTGTTACATATCCTTTCCCTTCTAGCTTTCCCAAATATATGCCCCATTTATAACACTACTATAACTCTACTGCTGTAGAGGGAATTATCTTACACTGATACCTTTTCAAGGATGATCCTTCTTTTCACACCACCATCCCTCTCTAGCTGCTCTGTAACTGAAGTTGCATATCTCCACCTTCAAAGCACTGTCATTTGGCCCAAGATGTCAGCTCCTGCCTTCCCATCCATCTGTAGTGCCAGTTCCCATCACAACACCTCTAGGTGCAACTTTTCAAACAAGAACCACAGCAGTTTTCTCCACATATGCTGTTCTGCTTGGGAAACCTCCTCATTAACTGTTAGTGGGTTTACAGAACAGGAAATTCCAGAAGGAAACAGATGAAACTGCATGGAAGAATGGGACCTGACCAATACAAAGAAAGCAGCAGAGCTCTTTGAAGGCAACAAGAAAGCTCTGATCTTGATGGGGACTGGAGCTAATAAAGTCTTTCACAAGCAGACCTACTCACATAACTTATTCACGTTACAGCAATATTATACAGGTAACAACATTCCAAAGACCTGAAGGGACAGAAGGTAGAAGAGGCAGACAGGTAAACCAGGAAAGACACCTATGCAGGCCCGGAAGAAAAGCTCTAGCCAGACAGACAAAAGAAAACCAAATATTCCAATCTGGAAGAGTACATACCTCCTCCTCCTTTCCAGACCACATCCAATCATTGTGAGAGAAATTCCTTTTGGAGGTCGAGCAGTTCAGCCATGTACACACCAGTGGCACAGCACTGGCACCCTTTATGCCTCAGGACACAACACTGCAGTGCTCCTCTGCACATCTCAGGTACACAACTGCCTTCTCCAAAGGGTTAATTTACAAAGCTAGGAGTGTGCTGCAGTATCTGCACAAGGATCATTCTGTTCACAGCACTCCAAACAGACAAGAGCATCCACAAATGAACAGTTTATTGAGGAGTATTGAGTTAAGTAATTTGGTGCATCAGGACTGACTCCACCAGCTATGAGCAAACGGAATTCCCTCCAAAACTCAGATACACTTTTTTATTCCATGAAAGCTAGAGCTCTCTATGCTTATAGAGCTGTTAGAGAAACTGGGGCATTACAGGTCTGGCTCCATCAGACAGCTTTGGTGATGGGTGTACATCAGTAAAAGTCTGTCATGTTCAGCTTCACACAGCACTGAACGAGTGACCCTTTATTTAAGCTCCCAATAGTGGGACACCAAGTCCTCCCAAACTGTTAAAAGCAGACATTTGTTCCACATCACTGCACAAATGCTGATGCCTCCATTTGCAGCAGGATTTCCAATTAGACCCAACACAACTATGTCACTTGGTATTAGTCAAATGGAGAGTCATGGCAATACAAGGCAAACCCACTGTCTTTTAATGGAGCAGAGTTGTAACAGACACAAGAGAACAAAGACAATTGGCACAAAGAGCTGATTTCTAATACACATTTCACAGTAAATGCAGGTATTACTCAAATAATACAATTTCATAATGCACTGAATTGAAGTGATTTTAGGTTACTCATCTGCTATTATCAGGTTCTCAACTACCAGCTCACTGGCAAGGAGGTACCACCACAATTCACCTCACAATGCTTGCACATCCCAAAGAAATCCTGCCAGTCTGTGTGCCCGTGTGCACGTCCTGCCTGCAGGAGCAGAGCCAGCCACAAGAAAGGCATGGCCAGGCTGGATGAGGCTTCAAGCACCCTGGTCTAGCAGAAGGTGTCCCATCCAGTGGCAGCAGGGGCTGGAATGAGATAATGTTTAAGGTCCCTTCCAAGCCAAGCTGTTCCATGTCAGAATGGGGCTCTACTGTGCAATTTTTCACTGTTTCCACAAACTCCTCTCCAAGAGGCTACTTCTGGACACGAAAAAGCATCAGTAGCCATAAAAATTTTCTCTCACACTTAATGCAGATTCAATCCTACACATTCTTTCCCCTGGCTAAAGTCCCAGCCACACTACAAAAAATGATCAGGCTCTCCACGGTCTGATAACTGGAAGTCTTTGCTCTGATTCTTGAATACTCAAATGTTGCTTTGTTTCAAAGTACCACATTTAGCACAAATGAGGAACAGAGTAGGTTTTGCCTAGTTAACAAAAAAAGAGATCTCATCTAGAAAGAGTAATGAATGATTCATGGAAGGCAACAATCATTTGGAGAAATTCAGAGACTACCTGTCTCCACTGCACTCCCTCCTGCATTTGATGACATGGCCACAGACCAGATGACACAGGGGATACACCTACATCAGGCAGCTTCATACAGACTCACACATAGCACAGTTCCAGCCATCAGAAATTTGGAGCTCTGAGCAAGACAAGCAGGAAGACAAATCTGACTGCACTCAGCCTCATTTCAACTGTTTGTTATTGGTACCTGGGGTGACTCATCTTGGAGTCAGTGCACAAAACTGCTGTCATCACTGGCATCCCAAAAACACTTACATGGCAGTCAATTCATACAAGTGCTCCTGACACTGGGACACTTACCACTTAGCACTTGTGTGCTAATAAATTCTGTTAAAAAACAAGTAAGAAACAAGCTTTAGGGCCTTGACTGTAAACAATGATATGGTGGATGAAACGAGAAGAGTCTAAAGGCCCTTGCAACCAGAATTACCCTGTGATCCTGAGAGCTGATCCTGCTGCCACACAGGTAATGTCACCTTTCAGTCCCAAAATGCACCTGCTGCAAAAGGAGGGCTGCCAGAGCCAGAACTGCATATCTGAAACAGCAAGGTAACGCTGCAGATTACCTAGTCTAGGAGGCCGGTCCTCCAAAAAAAACCATAGGTGCATTGAATGCTAAAAACACAGTGGAAGGTTAAAAAAAAAAAAAGTATTATCAGGTATTTTTCAGTCCTGTTTTAAAGGAAGAGATCATTAAACTGTTCATCTAACATTTATATATTCTTTCCTCTCCCCAGTTTCTGAATTCCTTAGCCAGATTTAGCAAACTTCAACCTAACATGGTAGAGAAAACAGAGATACCAAAGATCATATGCTCTTACAAATACAGTGACCAAAAGGGATTCCATTAAAATACAGACCTTAGCATGAGATACCAGCAAATCTACATAGAAAAAGCCAAAGAAAATGAGGTTTCATACAACTTTCCTGCTTACAAAATGATTTAATTAAAACTAGACAAAGTCAGAGGCAACTAGAGCCCACTGACAGACAATTTTTTCATGTGCAAGTTCAAAGGGTGAGACAAGAACAGCTTTTAAGACAACTTCAAGGAATATCCCACAAAGAAGGCATGGAAGAGCGTGCATACTTTTACTGGAGAAGACAACAGACTGGTGCTGGTGGGAGCACCCTGGGGGCTGATGAATATTTCTTTCAGCATCAAGAGGACAACAGAACTCCACTGAACAATTTAGACACTAGCAAAAAAATCAAGGTGCCTGTAAATCCATGGCTGACACTAACCTTCCATTCAGGTCACGTCAGGGAAAGCGAGGATTCACTCCTACTCACCCTGCAACCTACTAAACTCAGAGGGAGATGGGTCACACACACATATAAATGCCTGCTAATACTACTCCAGAGGTAACAGGCACAACATGAACAGTCTCTGTAAATCACTCTGTGATTTCTGAGGACCAAAACCAGTACACTGTTTAAAACATTTGTGTTTATTCAAAGTGTTCAAGCAGTTTCAACACAGTATCATACCTGTTCTACCGCACAAAGGACCGAAATGAACTTTCCCTCTCACTGTGCATAATCCTGTTACTCTACACCGGACATAAACTATTCAAAATCATCGCAAGATCTATCCTAAAACCAAATGTCTTGTCCTTTTCTATTCATCTCCAGTTTTCCAATGTTCTTTCTGCAGGCAGCTTTCATCTGACATGCAGCCTAAATTTACTCACAGCCACTTTATACCCACTCGCTCTTGTGCTAACCTTGCCCTTTAAATCTAAGAGTTCTTTCCCCTCCTGACGGTCACCCCTCTGATGTATTTATAGACAGCAGTCAAATTCCCTGTCAGCCTTTATACTGTAAACTAAACAAGCCAAACCTCTAGTCTTCTCTGGGTAGGCAGGCTCTCCAATACCCTGAACACCCCGCTAGCCCTTCCCTGCACCTGTTCCAGCTTGAATTCCTTCCTTGCAGACAGGCAGCTAGAACTGTACAACACATGCCACAGAAGGGCCCAATAAGGCACTCTACAATAGCATTAGTACAGCCTTATCCCACGAAAATAAATCCCCAATAATCTGCCTTTTCCACCAATGCATCAGCTGTGACCCTTAGCCTGCAGTGAAGCAATACACCCCAAGGTTGCCTGAGAGCTGGCTAACTCTGTTAGACCTCTGATAAACCCTGGTGACAAGCACTGAAGTGCTCCAGCAGAAACACTACACCAGCATTAAAGGAATAGCTTTATCCTCTCAATTTAGTAACCACAATGGTTCAGTCTGTTGTGTGTTGACCCAGACTCCCAGTCCCAAACGAGAGCCTGTTTGGCCTTGCCAGTGCTGAGGCAGCCACTCTACCAAAGCCCCAAGAGAAAACAAATCTAACAAAACAAAACAAAAACAACAACCAAAAAACCCCCAAACAAACCAAACTAACAAAAGAAAACAAAAAAGCAGCCATAGACAACATTTGCTAGTCCCAGCATTAAAATACTATAGGAACTTAATTTGGTCAGAAAACAAAATTAGGGACGGAAATCTCTACAAGCCAGAAGGATATGCAAGAGACTTTTACTTGGTATCCTATTTTTCTGCTCATTTCTCACCATCCACTAACAGCCACCAGGAGAAAGGATACCAAGTCAGACAGAGCTTGAGTGTGCCACTATGGAAACAAACTTCTGTCCTGCTTATTTCAACATTGTGCCTCTGCTCTTCACACTCTCTTGGGATCCTGTAGCTTCTCATTATTTATATTTGATTTGGTAATACCTTGGTAAACAACTGAAACATACTGTTGTTTGGTACACTCAGGCTCACAAACCTTCTGTTTTATACATCCACATTGTGCATAAAACAACAAGAAAGTACTTACTACTCCACTAGAGTTCTTCCCACGGCAGCCAGAAAAGGACAACCCTTCCTGCTACACCAGTCATTATTACTTTTTGAGTGTGAAGAAAAAGCCACAGGGAGACTCTTAAGTGCTGACTTGCTAGAGCAGTTCATTTTCTCCCTGTCCTGAATACAAAGGACTGAAGCTGGTACTGAATTCGATCTATTCCAGCTGCTACAATTTCCTATTCTGCACTGCACCCTCTGTGGCACTCCCCACACTGCTGACACCACAGAGGTAAGAACCACACCATAATCCAATCAAATTACCACACAGAAGAGTTAAGAGTTGGAAAGGCAGGTCCAGATACTGGAGACAGAAAACAAGTCATCAGCTGGACTGAAAATTAGCATCAATGCCTACAGGAATCTGGATATCCTGGAGCCAAAACTCTGCTCTTCTGTAAGTTTAAGGCAGGAAAACCCAGCTGTTAGGAGCATGCCAGCACAGAAGCCTAAAAATAAGGACTAGGCACACTCCACAAATGCAGTTCTAACCCAGTGAGTCTTTACCCCTTCCTAAGCTAACTCTTCTCCTCAAAAAAAGTTATCAAAAGCAGTTTCTGCCAAGATATCTTTTGCAATACAGGCATATACAAGGAGTAGGCTCTACTCACAAGTCCAGATCTCAAGATCACTTTACTTCCATAGTCCATTTCTCGTATCTTTTGTGCATCAAAACTCATTTAATAATTTTTATTAGCAATGTCAGATTCACAGTAAAGAAGTTTTAAGGGATGAAAGTGCTAAATTAATGCGTACATTACTGGTCTCCATGAACTCCCAGCACCTCCAAACTCACCAGCTAACAGCAGCTGCTTGGAAACCCTTTACAAGTCTCTTTTTCTTCCCCAGATGGTGAAGTCCATTTCCCCCTCTGCATTAAATACTCAATAAAACACACTTACCAAATGATCATCATATCAACCCATAACCATGCATGATAATTACTTCTTAAACCAGGATTTCTTCCACCGAATTTCAACTAAAATAAACATGGTATAGAGAACAAATGTATGCTTATAGTGAACAACCATTCATCAGCTTAAGTAACTCTAATGGATGTCACTTTAAACTAAGCCTGCACCATCTGTTCTACCCCTCAATTAGCAAAGCAAAAAAAATTATTCAATACACAGTGTAAGAAAGCCAGCTAATTTATGTATCTAAGTTTTATTTCTCTTCAGCTCAGTGAAACATGTTCTTGTAATGCTTGATATTCAGAAACAGATCAGAATGGAAGGTTGCTTTCTCTGATGCTATTAGGAATTTTCTCAGGGGAAATAAAATTTCCATGCAATATTTCACCATACCAAAAAAAATTCTCGTTAACAGCTCACCATACATTTTATTTTAAAGAGCATGATGTCTCTCTAAGTAACAAAATCAGCTGGGAACTAAATCAAATCTGAAGTCCTGCATACATGAACACAAACAAAGCTCAGGACACGGCCCTGGCCTGACAGTCTGAGTCTAGCAGCACAGCAGGAGGCTGTGCATGTGCCCTCAGACACGGGCTCTGTTAACCATGTCAGTTCCTAACTCCCCTGCAGAGGCAAAACCCACCCCTGCAAAGCTGATCAAGCTGCACTGGGACAAAGGGACCATCCCATGCAAGGGTGAGATACTCTCCTTGGAAAGCCAATCCTGTCCAGTGAGAACAGAGAACAGTGAAAAATCACTACTTGCCAAACTGTATGCAAAAAATAAAAAGCTTCATCAAATTCTTTACTGCAAACCTCCATCCAGTTTCACTTCAAACTGGCCTCTCCTACCACTCTGCAACATCAGAAAACATTGAACAGAATCTCTCTACGATATTTCGGACCCTGACCTGCTTGAAGGCTTTGTCACCACAAAATATCCAAGTTGAGGTCACTCTTGGATGTTTTCCTATAAAAAACCCTGCAATAACAAGGGCTATTTCCAGTGTAAACCTCAACTCCAGCAGCACAGGCCACACATCCCAGGGAAGAGAAAGGTGTGACAGACCCCATCTCCCAATACTGTTGAGGAGAAGCAGGCAGGTCACTGCCAAACACCCTCAGTTCACCCCTAGGAATATCAGGCTGGTTGAAAACTACTTTAAGATCCTGAACATATTACTGTACACTACACTTTAATATGAAACATCAGTGCACATAAGAGTGTGGTACTGAGAAAGACTCACTGCTCACTTAGCAGCAGCATTACTAAATGCTGCAGAAGCAGCTCAAAGCGAGATGGCTCACCAGAGGATTAGTGATGATTTCAGCTCTCTCCCCGTGCTGTAGGACTGGGAACCTGAGAGCACAGGCTGAAGCTACTGACACTGCTGTGCTGTTTTGCTTCATGTCTCAGGACAGACAGCTCTGCACAGGCCTTAGGTATTGTTCAGAGATTGAAAGCTCAGCAAAATAATTCTCCTTTATGCTTAGCAGGGCAAGAAATGGAGTCAAGCAGAACCACCATTCTGAAACAGCACAGACCAAGCAAACAAAGCACATGAAGAAATGGAACAGAGGCAGAATTCCTCTTTGGTCTGCAGCATCCTGCAATACCTTCCCCAGCCCAGCCTCGCTGGTGTAATCCACAACTCCTGATGCCCACACAAACACAGGCTGCCTGCTCTAAGTAACTGTGCTCCAAGGAGGAGTAAAAGCTCTCAAAGCCAATTCATTTTTTCACTCTGCACCATTCTTTTGTCTTCCAAACACCTGTAAGTACTGCTGGCAAAACTCGGGCCTGCAATGCCTGCTGGGTGCAGTTCAAGCACAGCCCTGGCAAGCACAAACCCACAAATGGCTTTGCACTGGACCTCAGTGCCTTGTTTCTCATAACCACCTATGTTTCCTTGACTCCAAAAGCATGCTGAGCTATCCAAGCATCTTCTGTACCTATGGCAGCTGCCTGTTACAAAGCAGGAACCAGTGATCAGGTCACAAGACCATTTGTTAGAAGAGTTTCAGAGTGCTGAATGCTATCAGAAACATGTTAGGCCTCACTGTGTTTCATACATTATGTTTTTACAGACTTGGGACAGCAAGCAGGAAAGAAAAGCATCTCTGCCCTCCATCACTCTTCCTTTTCCTGAATCACTTGAAAAAGAAGATTGCATTGTCTACAGTCACGGTGCTGAGGTCAAGGACTTCACAAAATACTGTTATGATAAAATAGAAACAATGTACACAAAACCAGCAAAACCTGAAAAGGTCAAAGATGGCCACGACCTACACGTATCAAACTTGTATGCCAGTGAGGGAGACAGCCTGAACCCTTTCTGCAGAGATGTAATAATTTCATCACCAGTCCAAACTGAACCTTAGAGATGTCACTTCTCTTTGCTTCACTGATGTTTCCTCGGTGATAACATGTAAACACAAGTGTTTAGTTAGAGGAGTCCTAAACAGGCAGGAGCCATGAATCAACTGGATGCTGTCCCAAGCTAATGGGTCTGATATCCAAACTCAGTCTTGTTCTGGGAGCACACACTTTATCACTGAAGTGTTAGGAAATTTCAAATCATGCAGATGATCTCCGTATTTAAGCTGATACTTTTTCAGATGAAGGGACTGAGGTGAGAAGAGAAACACACTACAAATATTTCAGCTTTTTCAACTGCAGCCAGACCACTGCAGTTTAGCCCTCCAGATGGCTATTCTAGGGCAGCAATGCTTGGCCTTTCACTCCTAAAGCTGACACACTAATCCATGAACTGGCTCAGATGACACCAGCTCCCCTGTGCTCTCCCACACCTGACAAAAGCTGAGCTTCCAAACCCTCACCCCACATGCAGTCAAGAAGAAAGGCAACAGAAATGCAGAAGCAGGCACTAAAACAAAAGGAAGAGACTGGCATAAGAAGGTGCACAAAGCCTTGGCTGGACCCTGGAGCAGACCTCACCACATCACTGACCTGCACATGGTCAGCTTGCCCCACTCAAAGGCTTCACATCTCCTATTATTCTCCTTCATTGAGAAAACACCCTGCAGACATTTGAGACATGTCTCTGTTATGCTTACTAGAACTTATTAATCACAGCAAATGCTATCTATAGAACACACACATTAATGAACAGCCAGCTCAGCAGCATGAGTTCTGGAACAGAGTCACTGCAGTACAGAAGTGCCAGTTTGCTACTGGAAAATGAATACCCCAGAGATCATTTTAAGTGTGTAGCTCAACAGACAAAAGAATGGGAAGACAAGAAAATTATCCGAAAAGAAATTCTGCAATCTAAGTGTGATAACTAGGATTGCAAAGCACTGCACAGCTCTGTGATCCACACCACTTCATAAAATCTATGCAAATAGCACATTTTGTAACAATTTCAATTTTACTTGCTGGAGTCACTCTTCCACTGAGAATCATGAAAAGTTTTAAGAGAAAGCCAGTTAGCAGGAAAAGAGGGAATAAGAATATGCAGTACTCTCAGAAAATTACATGTACACTGCTTGTTCACAACAGCAAACTAAAAATTTTTTCATGTTCTCCACCAGAATGGATCCTTTATTGAGACTGTATCGGCTTTGATGGTCCTGTTTTTAGTGTTTGGATTTTTTTTTAAACTACATGCCAAACAGCTTCTACAACAGCTGCTTGTTGACAAAAATGAAGAGAAAGAAATGCAGCTGTGCAGGACACATTGACCAACACTCTGCAATCTCACAAACATTTCTCAGTCAAAATTCCTGGTAAAAATAATTGAAATTAATTTGAGTATGTTGAGCTCCAGAGCACTTGTAACATATACAGCCAGTCCCTCTTTCACTTCCACAGGTGTGAACTCCAGTACAAGCCTCAGTTAAATATCTTTAGGCTCAGTTCTGCACGAACTTTCACTCTGAGATTCTCCTGGAAAGGAACATTATTACATCCCATCCAATAGCCTCAGTACCCCATGAGACTTTTCAGAGTGCCTCATGAACAGACCAGGAAGGGGTTTTCCCAGCCACAGCTGAGAATCTCTCCCCACTCCCACAAGTACATTGCTGTGGTAGGACATCCTCACTAAACCTAAGGAGATGAATTAAGATCACAGGGATAACAAGGAGGTGGAGTTCCATATCCTACCAACCTGCCTCAACACTATCAAATTCAACAGAAGATACATACACACATTACCTTTCTTGAGCTAAGTACAATTGTTTTACTGTGTTTAAGCTGCCCACAGAAAACAGGAAAAGAAGTCTAGCAAGATTTAATGACAGTGAAAAATACTACATTTTATACATGCTTTTTGCAGTTTTATAAACTTTTTAGTATGGCAGAAAATCATCAACACTGCTAACTACTGGGATGTCCAAAGCATGCCACCAGCTAACAAAGAACACAAATAAACCAGGATATCACAAACTATGAACACCAAATGTAAATCCACTTGTGCTTAAAACACCATTTACTGAATTCTTACTGCCTTCAGTCCTCAATATCATACCAGCTATCAACTACCAAGATATGGAACAACAATCACTGATTCTGTGTAATTATCAGCTTACAGAACAGTCTTACAAATGTCCACTATACCAGTTTCACTTAGATCAAGTAGCACTTGACATCAAAACTTCTGACAGTAGACACATTCCACCTGAGAAGTCTTACCTTATAATTGCTGGAATTCACCCAAGAAGTGGCCAGTCCATCAACCATTTTATCCAGCATAGTCTGATCATGTTCAAGATCAGCTGACTTCTGTTTATCTGAGAAGTAATCTATCAATTCCTGGCCAACCTGCAGCCTCTTTCCAACATCCTTCTGCAGCACCTGTGCTAAGCAGTACTCCATACTGGGCTCCATGGTGTCTCAGAAACACAGCACCAGCCAGAAAGCCAGAGGGCAGCAGGGCCAAAAACTCCCTCTACAAACGTACGCAGGAGGTCGCTTCTTTCTTCGACGAAGGTTACTGAGGGCCTGGGTTTCAAAGATGCAATTCTGAGAATGGCAACAATGCACCATGTGTGTGTGGACAGCAGCTGGCAGGATATTAAAAGTCCAATTTAAATAACTACTAATAGATGAAGCAACGAGCAGTGCTGTACCGTTGAGTCTGCAATAAATCCCAATTCAGCAGTCCATTCTGAAAGAAATGAAAAAGAGCAGTATTATAGGTTAAATTAAGACTGGAGGAAAAAAAAGATTGAAAGCATGTCACAAAATAGGTTATTCATATACAGCTGTGAAGCTGTGGCAAGTCAGATACAAGCAGCATTGTTCTATTTTAAGGAATCAAACAAGGTAGGTCAGGACAAAAACCTTTGGTTATTCTTTACAACAGCAGTTACCCATCAGTTCTCTAGAAGTTTTCGTGACAGACACCAAATTTGCAGCTTAAGTAACAGCTGATTAGCAATCAATATTATTTCAACTGCCACCACCACCACCCACCCACAAAGGTGGGGACAAAATCCATAAGCAGGTCACCAGGAAAACCTATCCACTTCAAGAAGTGAAAGCAGGAAGAGCTGTGGATCCTGTTTTGACTGTTGGCCTTCAGCAAACAATGTCATCAGCAGGTCAGCACGACAGAGCACTAACACTGGGCTCCCGGAATGCAAACCAGTCAGTTTTCAAAAACTAGGTACTCAAGCTGTTTCCAGGCTGAATTCTGTTACATCCCAACTAGATGTGTCCAGGAAACAGCACTGGCACATTCTAAACAGAGTTCTGACAACCAAGGCCACGCACAAGGAAGGCCAGGCCAGATTGTGCTGCCACTCAGAGGCACAGCATCACCTCAGAATTAAGTTTTTGGCTTATGCACAAAAAATTACTGTATGTCTGGGGTCTGGTTATGTTCCTCAGCCCTAGAAACTCTCTTGTCCACGGACTTCCTTAGGGACTCAGCTGAAGCTTCTTTGTTGTCCCTCCATCTGCAGCCAAATGATGCCCCCCAGGCAGCCAGGGAAGACTGAGGGCCTGCCTTCCACCTTCCCACAGACCAGGGCTGCTGGCATCACCACAGTGCTTCCTGAAGCACTCCCTCATCGCAGGTTGGCACTTTTAGGAAGGGGGTGATAAAAACCCAGGGTGTCTTTTTGTTTCCTGGCTAATAATACCCAAAGCTAGAAATCTGCCCTACTTTTTCTGCCAGCATGAGGAAAGCAGGTCAAGCTCAGAGCAAGGGAAGAGGCTGTGCAGCAGACACCTGGTTCAATAAACAACTGAAAGGAAGCTGGAGGCACAAGTTCACTAATTGGAAGCACTGGGGCAGCAAATCTAAATACCTTCTGTTTGAGCAAATAAGGCCTTCACAAAAGTCTTAATAAAACACTGACAGCAGATGAGATGCACACAAGAAGCCCAGCCTGGAAACAAAAGCACCCTTTGCACAGCAGACTGTTCAGTTCATTATCCCATCCTCCTTGGCCACATCTTACCACCAAGCACAGCATCTAGATTCAGCACTGAGGTCTTCAGCTTCCCAAACCCTACAAATGTTGCTACATGTGCCCCAGCTTCCCGTGCTGGCTGTGCAGGAGTGACCAGAGAGCAGGATTCTCCATTCCAGGCAGCCAGTTCAAATCCCCGCAGGCTGATAGGGATCAAAACTGGTTCTGTCCATCCATGGAATCACCTCAGCCAAATGCCAGGCAAATCCTACCCTCAGCCAGAAGGGACTGCTTGTGTCTGTAGACTAAACTCCCTCCTCACCTGTAAAACCTCACCCCCAGAGCAGCAAGGGAGCCTTGGCAGCAACTGCACACACAGCACCTTGAGCTCTGAGTTAGTGCCGTGGCAGATTATTGCTTGTGACCACTGCCCCAACCTGAACCATTCCCAAGGACACACAAAATTCCCACCATTTTCTTTAAAGTCACTTCAAGAGACATTTGACTTTAAATTCTAAAATTGTCAACACCCC
Organism: Climacteris rufus; assembly: GCA_013398175.1. Taxonomy (NCBI): domain Eukaryota; kingdom Metazoa; phylum Chordata; class Aves; order Passeriformes; family Climacteridae; genus Climacteris; species Climacteris rufus. The sequence continues at coordinate 1,158,754 of VZRZ01003586.1, forward strand.
CACCAACCAATAGTCTTAGAGCAAGACCTTTTTGCTTTCTAAAAGAGAGACACTGGTTTCACACTAGAAGAAGGCATTGCCTTTTTTATTCAGTTTGTATGGTTCCTCACTTGGTCAGTTTAGGACCAACTCTGAAAGCACTCTGAGCTTTCCCATCCTCAACCAAAATGGTTCATGACACGGCACCGACTCCCATGGCAGCACAGGTACAAAGCCAGTTCCACAATGGTACAAGCAGGGCAGATGTTTACACCCAAGTCTCCCTGTCTGCAGCTTTGAATTCTGGCCCCTGCCCTGCCCTCTAGCACAGGCTGGTCTTGCTCCTTCCTGCAGACACTCCAGTTATGGGAGACAGTCTTACACACAGCAGTGTCTAAGTATCCAACAGAAGGGTTGTCACATAGTAAGGAAGCATTTCACTGGACACCTCGCTAGCACAGAGCTACTGGAGAAGGGACAGGGACCTGGTATGAAGCTGCTACCACGTTGTAGCCGAAACCCTTCCAGTTAGCTGTGCAGTTTGTTTCTGGACTCCAGAAGGTGCACACATGTTCAAAGGGGGACTCTTCTGTTAAACTGGATAGTACATAGTGAAGAAAGTCTTATTGCTTTTAAAATGGAAATGTAGAACTTGCTTAAACTTGAAAATTCAGATTACAGAAGGGTGTGAATGAGTGCTAGTTACCACAGAATTGCCATTTTTTATTAAAATCACACAGAGGCAAGTCCCAACATATCCAGAAACCATTAGCTTGCCATACTGCCATGAGAAATGAGCATTAAAGCTTCAGGTCTGTCTTCTATGTGGTTTTCATTTAAGAGCTTGTAAGTCTCTGCCTACAAGCAGAAACAATCTTTTACGCAAACTAATGTAAACAAATTCCTCTCCACATTCCTCGCTTTTTAAACACATGAAGAAAGGCATAGGATAAAAGTCATGGTGCACTACAGAAGAACAAATTTGTGTCACAACCTTGAGGACTGTAGTCTAAAGAAGATCCACTATACATTATGGCACCACTGTCAAATGCATACAGGGGAGAAGAACCAGAAACACCTTGAATCCTGGGGAAAACAAGAATAGTAAGCAAAGAGGAAAGGCTTAATGTGGCTTGCATCTATCAGGTAACAGATGTTTAAGTAGCACTTTCCTAACTAAAAAAGAAAAAGAAAAAAAAAGCTTTTCTCCACATTAGGAAGTCTGTTGACTCCCCTCTCCCCCACAAGAGGAAGTGGAAAAAATACCACCTGAGAAAAACAAGACCCAAGCTGACAGTTCACTTCACTTCCCAGACAAGCACATGGCTGCTGCATCCCATCAAGTTTGCCATCATCTGGGCAGATGCTCCTCACATAAGAAGTTCTGAAAAACACAAAGCCATAATCTCAGCCCCAGTGGGCCACTTCTGTTACTGCACCTTTCGGGTAGCCAATGTTACAAGACACAAACAAGTTTGGGCTGGGATGTTGAGCACAACCTATTCCCACAGAAGAACAGTCATGCAGAACTCAATTAATAACTCAGTGGCACAGGTCCTGTTTTTGGAGTTCCTCTAAGTTTTGAGGAGAGTTGTGAATTTAAGCTCCAGAGTAAGGTTTTCTCCAGTCCTCCTCTGAAGCTTGTGGTTTGCACTCAAAGAAACAGGCTAGGCTCAACATGTAGACAAAATAATCCAAGAGAAAAAACTACCCCAATTCTGTTACCAAAAACAAATGTTCTCTGTTTCACTAATAAGCCATCAAAACTACATGTAGAGTCGAAGCCTCTGCCAGTAAAATCCAGATTTTCCATCAAGAGCTATCCAGCAGAAAGCCACTATAGAGACGTTTATGTTTAATGCCACCTTGGAGCTCAAAATTAATTTAAAGGAGAAAGTTGACAAAGACCAAACAGGCCAAAGTTACTCAGTGTAGATACTACCATGGTAACACCACAAAAGCTGGTACAATTCACAGTAAAGCAACTGGCTCAACACACAGAATAAATTCATCCAAATACTGCTAAGGAAATACTTGTTACCCAAGATGCTGTGGCAATATTAAACCGGGCACATAAGTCAATGAATTTTTCTCAGCACTTAGGAGAACACTACTGACCACAGACTAAGTGAAAGTGCATTATTTGCAATTCTCAAGTAAGACTTTATCTTAGGATAACTTCACAGGGCATTTTGAATCTTCTTCCTCTTGCAATGAGGAAGGAAACCTTAAGCACATAAAAAATGCAATACTACTCTCTGGGGGCCCTGCCTATCCTTGGGAGCTCTTCCAACATAGCTACTTGACTTTAAAAATGATGTCCCACTCTCTTCTGCCCTAGACATCAGGTTATGATCTTTGTCATGTTTCACTGTCATCTTCCTTTGCCAAAAAGTCAGTGCAGTCCAGTGCAGCTCCCCAGACAACTGCTCCAGACACAAGCCTCTTGCTGCCACTCATGATCACTGCAGGCAAGAGCCACTGCCACTCAGTAAGTGCCCTTTGGAGTCATCTTCCTCGCCACTTCCAGCCAGTAGCCTTAATTTGTAACCAACTTGTAAACATGACCACGCTTCTTTGGTGTCCTTTTTTTTGTGTACCTGGCCAGCTGTAGCCCAGCAGCTGTAGAAATAACACAGTAACACAATTGTACCAACAAGCCTCGTTCTTCACAGGTCTCAGGACCTAATTGCATAGTCACTTCAGTTTAAAATTAGTTCAAGGTATATTAGACAGACATTTCCTTGAACCTTGACTTTCCACAACAAAGAACTCTCTCCTCCTTCAGGAGATCTCCACCCTAGTCAAATGCAGCAATTTTTTCAAGTATAAAAGCAGCCAGGCATCAAACCTGCAGCAGTTCACCACTTCTGCAAGGTGGGCAGTGTAAATACATAACCAGTGGGTTTGCCAGGCAAGTCCCCTTGGCTAGAAGTTCAGAGCTATTAGGACACCACCTGGAAATCGCGAGCAGCAAAGACTAAGTGGAGATCTCACCAGCAAAGCAGTGTCAAACTGCAGCTCTGCAGGAAGGCTGGAAGTTCTCAGCCCTCTGGCCACTCCTCTATTTTTGCTTCCACCCAATCCAGCTATACCCTGCCCAGAGGGGATTTGGAGTCAGACCTTTACAAAGCATGACAATCACCAAGCACTCAATCAAACCTCTTCCCTCGGTGTGCAAGTCGCTGTGAACAAAGCAGCGCAAAGTATTTTCACTCGTTCAAACTCTGAGAGAAGGAGGTGGCAAGTATAACATCAAGCGTCCTACTTGAAAAAGCAAGCAACATTTTGCTGGAGCCAAAGGGAATTTGTAGGAAACACCTACCCAGCAACTGACTGATGGACTCTCCCTATCGTTCACCTGTATCCATAAGTAGGCAATAATGTTTCTTTAGTGCCAGGGAATATTACACAATCACTGTGATTGTTTTAAATCAGTAATTAGTGTTGCCCTGTACTTGAGCCTTCCCCTAATCCAAAGATGGTATCTTAGATTTCCAGACTGACAACTCATCCTTTTCTAATTAGCTGGCGGGACAGCCCCGTGCTTATCTCCCTGTACCGAGTGTCTCTGGCGGCTCTTGATGCACAGACTCCTTCCACGCCCCATCCGGTGACTTCAGCTGTCCCCAGACAGTGCCACCACTTCTCAGTCCAACCTTGCTGATAAGCAAAGCACTGCCTAGGTGGATGCAGTTTCTTTTCGGGAAGGTCTTCAGAGGAGGGCTTCCTCCTCCTCCCACGGCACCGGGCACGCTAAGGCAGCGTCTGTAAAACCCTGCTGCTGCAGGCAGTTCATCCTGGAAGAGCCGCGCCCGGCTGAAGGCTTGCTAGGACTCTGGCCGCACTTCAGACTTGCCTGGTGTCCATGAAGGGTTCATGTTCTCAAGTACAGACAGGAACCAACCTACCCAGGGCACAGCCCCACCGCCATCGGGAGAACTGAGGCAGATTTCTAGAGTGAAGCAGCTGAAAGATTTCCAGGGCTTAGGCAAACTGTGGCCTTCTCCCCCACACACAATCCTTATAGGCCAGATGCTGCCTGTGAAAGTTGTATTACCTACCCTGGGTAAGATGAGAGATAAGCTTCAGATAACAGAAATTCTTACGCCCCCCCCTAAAGGTTTACACTGCTGCCTGGGTAACTGAACACCTCACACAGAGCCACCGATTTCAGCAATGCAACAATCTTCAAAAAAATCTCCTCAGTAATGAAGCCACAGCAAATCAAGACAACTCACAGGTCACCTCAATGTGACTACAATACCCTACACTAATGAAACCACTTTGCAGAGTGGGAGTAACCCTTCCAGAGCAGGGTAGAAAATGAGATAAGCGTTAACATCTTTTATTTTCCTAATACAACCCCTTTCTGAAATTGGTTTTAACTTTGTCTGAGACCAAGGACAAGACTAGAATGAGCTTTCAAGGTCTCCTTCCTTTCTAACAGCTCAAGTGCCAAAATGCAGCTCAAAACCCTGTAATGTCAGGAGCTGCTCTGTGTGGACTCCCTCTTGCAGACATTTCAGTTCATGATTCCAAGGTAACATACTACAAGCAGCTTATTAGGGCCTACTGGACCAGTGGCAGAGGAACACATGACTATCATCATGACACTTAATTCTATGAATAGTACTGAAGTTTTGGGTTTATGTGTACGAAAATATCCTCCCTCTCTTACACTTGAGAGATCCAACCTTATCTCAGAGCCTGCAGACTGCAGCTGACACTGTGGGACCCTGGCACACAAACCATACAGCACTGGCTGTACGACTTCCAGCTTGGATCTGCAAGGTGTCTGAGCCAAGAGTGCACAAGGTTCCCCAAGGGGCTGTGGTGATGCATCCCAGAATGGAAGTGGCATTAGCCCCCTTTCTACAGCAACTAGGAGCACAGGACAATTTGCCACTCACATCCTAACCCTCTTTTCCAGGATCCAGCAGCAATATTGGATCATCTGGAAAAAACAAAGGAAGGGAAAGAATAAACTTTCACCTGTAGCCTCATGGGTAAAATGCTTAGCAAGGTTTGGAAATAGAACACTACTGAGAAATAGAGCAGAGTGAGCCATCACCTGCTGGTTTGCTGGCAGGACCTGTGGCTTCACAGAACATCTGGATCTTGTAATCTCTCTTTGCGTTGTGATTGATGAAGTCCCTCAGGTTAAGATCACTAATTCAGCCAGTCCTGAAGATGGAAAGCATCTCCATGTACATCACTTGAAGAAAAAGGTGCTAGAATACCCCTTTCCTATTTCACAAGCAGGAATGGGGTAGGAATTCTGTGCCTTCCCCAGAGTCAATGCAAGCAAGTCTCCGCTGGCAGTGGGAACTGGGGGTGAGATAACACCTTGGGGAAATCAAAAACTGATACCACCACATGCTGGTATAAGATCAGGATGACTGAATTTTAAAGAGAGCAGTGGGTTTCATATAGATTCCATACTCAAATCCTCCAGGACCTTGCTATCCCTACTGATGTGTAACTAGCTAGTGACACAGACACAAGTTTTTGTGTAAAAGTCCAAGACAGAAATACCCTGGAAGGAAGTACTTGAGAGACAAGTTCTAGTAGTAAAATGACAGGTTGGAATGAAAAAATAATACAAAAGATCATACTTTGCATGCAAGCCCTCAGGTGACACTGGCTGCGGGATGCAACAGCAGCAGTTTGCAAGTCAACAACTTTAGAAAAAGTTTATTTCCTTGGATTCTCTTCAGGATTCCCAGCTGACGTCCACCTCTCTTCCACAACTCTAAATACAAATTTGTTTGCATGGCAAAATAGGAGTCTTTGCCTACCCCTGTTCTCCAGGGCTGCCATGGAAACTCTTGGCCAAGGAGAGGAGAACTCTGAGCAGCAGCTGGATTTCAGCTGCTGACAGGGGAGCAGAACCCAGCACCCAGAACCAGTTCAGCTCCAGGGAGGGACGAGGGTTACACTCTACATTCAGGCATAAGCAGATTCTATTCAGCCTGGCATCTGCAACCACACATAAGTGAATAGCCAAGCAAATCCCACAAAACAGGCTGCAAGAAGTGCAGAAAGGCACCACGACACTTTAAGACACATAAAACAGTGGGTGGAGGAAGCACAGGACAAGGAGGAGCAGAAAGTGATTTTATTTGACAATAGCATGAATTGGGCTGAACCATAGTAGCAGTTAAGAGGCTTCTGAGCTATGAAGCCACCTGCACGAAACAGGCAGAGACACACCTGCAATTCCTCCCTTCTGCTCAGCATCACTTTGAAACATGTGTCAGAATCTGACTCTATTTTGATCAGATCTCTGCCTCAGCAAATTACTGTTGGTTCAATTTGGCTTTCAGAAATACCGTGCAATCTAAAGCACCTACAAGCAAAATGTAAAGAAAGGATCACGCATTAAGCCTGAAATACAGAAATGCTGCATCAGGGCCTGGCCTGGTTAGGCTGTTTAGTCTGTTATCCTGCTGGCAGTGGAAACAAATTAGATTTTTAAATCTTCCCACTCACAATAAACTAATGATGATGACGCTTTTCTAACAATTAATTTTGTGGCTCCTACTTGGCATACATTTTTCTGGATGCAGAATGGACATCTCCCTCCTTGCAGAGCCAAACATGCAGAGATTTGATTAAGGGACAGAAGAGGAAACCAGACGAACTCAAACACTAACCATAAACAGATCAGATCTCTTGGGGAGCACCTGCAGCCTCTCGGAGCACAAAACCCATTTGTTGCCCTCCTGTAACTTGAACAGTTACAACTCCATCCTGTTCATTTGGGTTTTGTGGTGGTTTTTTTTTCTTTTAGGTGTAAGAATGCTAGTGTTGCTAAAGAGAGGAGAAAGTGAGCTCTGCCAAGTATGACAGAGCCAGACACCAGTGCAGCACGGAACATCAAGGAACATGTATGTGCTCAGCACCTCAGTACCCTGCTGTGCAAAGCTCACAACCAGCTCACATCCATCAGGCTTCCACACAGCTTTGAGAACTGCCAGCAGGCTGGTCCAATGGAAAATATCCAAAATACTGAATGAGCTCTAAAGAAACATGTAATGCAAACTTCAACACCGTGTAGGGTGATGGAAATGAAGCAAATGAACAAAGAGCAACATGAAGTGGACACTGTTAAACAGCAGGGTAAAGCCAATGCTGTTCTGCACAACACTGTCACATCAACCTTCATCAAGGAAGCAAAACCCTTCCCTCACCGTCAGACTGATGAGAGTTTACTAAAGACACAGTCTGAAGAAATTAATAGACAAGGACAGTCTATTTTATTCACTCAGGTGACAGACCTTTCTATACTTGCCAGCATTTTCTCCACTGCACTGGCAACCACTGCTCCAAGGTGCACTGGCACTGTCAGAATCCAGGAGAAGCTTCAGTCACAAGTGCCAGCCAAGGAGGCGTGAACAGCAGCAAGCCCCATCCAGGCACGCCAAGGAGATTGCCAGCCCTAGTCTAGGCAAGGCCCCAGATAATGAGACACTCAGGGTGACACATGAGCCTGAGCCAGAGTCATCTGAGGCCAGAAGGGACCTGTAATGGCAGTCCACAAGCTTCAAAGCCACTTTACTCACAATAAAACCCACACATATGTTGAAATGGTGAGGTACATGAGGAGAGGGTCACTACTTTATCCATCTGGACATTTCATGTCCAGCCTCCTGAAACTTCTTCTGACCTGCCCCTGTCACAAAAGTTGTTGAGGGCTCCTCTGCAGAGGAGATCTTGCCCTCAGCCTCCTCTGTAATGTTTTAAATCATTGCAGAAGTGGCCAGACTTGCTGTCACCTCTTGTCCTTTAACATCCAACAGTCCTGACCAAATTGCCTGATGGATAGAGAAGGATTGACTAACATGGGAGAGAACAGATAAACCGTTTCAGTTTGAGTTTTGCTGTTTAAATATATGATTTTCTTAATATTTCAGTTGTAGTACAGATTTAAGGTTTCTACAGAACTTCAAAGATGACTGAAGGACCAATTCATTCAATCGTAGGCACCCTCTCCAGCTGTACTTGTGGGGAGCATCACATGATCTAGAGAAACATTTCCACCTCCAAAATATGCTGCTCTATCACTTTTAACACCACTTGTTATCAGCCAAGTGAAGCAAGACCACAGTGTATAACTTCATGGCATTTTCTCCTTGAAACAGAAACTTTTGAAGCTGTTTCGTAAATTCTAAGGACTTCACACAAATGCTGCAGGCATCTGTATGAAAAAAAAACTCTTTATGTTTGCAGAAATTAAAAAAAAAAGCAGCAAGTGAGACTATGAAATATAGAGAGAATTGCCCATGGTGACATGCCATTCCTCTGTCCCTCTTGTAACTTCCAGGCTTCAGTCCCACTGACAGGGTTCAACAGAGAAAACGAGCAAAGGCTCAACTTTGCCAAGCCCAGGACTGCAGCACAAAGGCTTGTTCCACACAGCGAGCTATGTTGCCACGGTAAGGAGGACCCTGAATATGACACTACTGCAGTTCCATCCTGCACTTGGGTGTAGTCCTCTGCTCTAGAGAAAGCTCACCACTACTGCAAGTTCTCAAACATATCCCTTCTCCAACTGCAAACCTCTTCAGTCCAATTCAGAATCCCACACAGAAGCAAACACTTGCACTTCCAACACCTTCCCAAGAACTAATCTAAGCACTGTTGATCTAAACAGTGGATCTTTGTCTCCAGGTATCAAGCTAAAATACTTTGGTTTGTCTTCAACAGCACCGAGGTAGCATCAAGAGGAACAGAGAACAGAGATGCAACTGCACACAAGATGCAGAAAAATGGGCTGCACTGCTCAGCAGCAAACTGGACTGAGACATATTTCTCTCTGGTGCCAGCACAAGTGCTGGGCTGGAGACCACATCCCTGCTCTATTAACATTGGCTTGGCACATGCTACTTTACCTAACCCTTGTCTCCCTTACTAAACACAGACTTACGAAATAAGTCCACAGAGGCCAGAGGGATCTATTGGTCAGAATAACCCTCACACCTGGGAAGCCTCTGCACTGCTCCACCACAGGCTTCCCATACAACCCTGAGCCTGTTATCCTACCTCAGTTTCCCACATCCTTTACAAGTGGCTGTGCAGGGGGATGGGGAAGGGGCAGCCTTTCCCTTCCTCAGAGGTATCTTTAGATGCATAACATTAAAAACACCTTAAGCAGAGCCCACACAGGCCTGTAACGTGCACAAGTACATTTTATTTACTCAGACCCGGTATCTCTCCGAAGCATTTCTGCAGGATTTGTCTAAGGACCAATCCACCTCTCTGCACAGTGCAGACACAAACTCACAGCCCACACCCAACTTCCATTAAAAATGCGGCCAGAAATAAACGAAGGAGAGCACGGCACGTGCACAAAGGGGCCAAGCGCAGGGACTGAACCCACCCAAACCACACGATGCTTTCGGGAGCGCAGCAGCCTCAAGCGCGAGCAAAGCCCCGCGCCGCTCGCTGAGCGCAGCACGGCCGCACCTCCCTCCCTCCCTCCGCCGAGCTGTTTGTTCCAGCGGGGACCGTCGCCGGGACC